>JASTWR010000234.1:0-220000 GCA_030770355.1 Harpagoxenus sublaevis
AGGGTCCGCGCGGGGGAGGGGGTACCGCGCCGCCCGCGCCGCCCGGGTTCGCGTTCGCGCTCCCGTTTGCGGAAAAATCCACGTTTTCAAAAAAAACGTTATTTTACCTTAACTTGGGGGACGCCCGTGTCCGCGCCCGACGGGACGACGCTCGAGCTGCAATCTTTGTATTAGTTGCCGCATCCCCTCAGCGCGGCCTCAGCCTTGACCGCCACCATCACCACCTCGACCTCGACCTCGACCTTGACCACCAGCACCACCTCGACCACCACCACCACCACGACCACCAAGCAATCGGGTGAAGAAGGCAATGTCCTGCAGTAAAGTATTGAAGCCGAAATGGCCCCAACCACGTCCTGCACCTTGATTTGGACGATGCGGGGGCCGCAGGCCTGCCGCAAGCAACCTTGCGACAATACTGTCAATGTCAGTGTTGGCAATGCGGCTCAAGCGTGTCACTAATGTGTCTTTGAATTGTAACATGGCCCGAACATAGTGCATTGCTAGGACACGTGTGTCATGTTGAGGTGTAATTACAAGTTCTACTTGTGGTTGTGGCTCTACTTGTGGTTGTGGCTCAGCCTCTGGTGACACCACTGGCACATGTCGCGGAAAATGCTCTAAAGGAGCCATTACGTTCAAAAGTGTACTCCAGCGGGTACTACGTTATCACACTCACACACACAAAACTAGCAAAAAAAAACTGTCACCGCGAATGATGTTTGACACCGGCGAGCGACAGGTACAGACTGAAGCGGAACTGCGGCAAGAAACTCGCTAGAGGTTAAGTAAGGACAGTTTGAAAACTGATAAGTAGTCGCTTCTAGCGAAAAGGATGATTATATCTCGTGTTACAAAGACGAGCCGCCTAACCTTGACGCTCTGTAGCGCGCAACATCATAATCGAATGGTGTAGCAATGAAACATACCGTCGTAGAAGACGGTTGTTATTGTTATTGTTAGAATATAAAATAGAGATCGGCGCGATGTCATAGTTTTTAAACGATCGCGGTGTCGCGGTCATGATCAGCATTTTTTTTATAGGAAGATTTGTTCTTTTGTCAAGGTTTCAGCGAGCGCGTCGCTACATGTTTCAGCGAGCGCGTTGCGACATTTTTCACGCATGTAAACAAACAGCGTCTCACACTACAGAAGCGAGCGCCGACGTTGTGGCGAACGTAACGCGTATATCGCTCGAGTGGAAAATAAAATACATCATGATTCAGACCTGAAAAATACTTTTTATTTTTTTCTCTTACGTATTTAGTCATGCATAGTGGAGGGAAAGGAGATAAGAAATAAAACGTTGTAACGTACATATACGTATAATTTATTTTTTATAAGTGTTATAAAAAGATTTCACTTCGTTCTCATGTTTCGACCACCAGTTAAATATTTTAAATACGTTTTGCAACGCGCAATTCTTCGTATGTTTTCCGCATCGCACAGTATTAGTGGCATCCAGAGTGTTCAAAGAGTCGACGTCTTCGTAATCCGCATCTATAGTCTCGACGATCATTTTTTTTTTCGCAAAATCTTCGAGCAGATTCACCAGCCATTCGCGTTTCTGGATTCCCTTGACGTACACGAGAGTCGGTGGTGTCTCGTTGTCGTCGTCATCATCATCCTCTTCCATACCAAACATGGCCGATGTAGTGAGACGTTTCACCATGCTGTACGGCACGTTTCCGTCGTTCCATCGTAATCCGTGATGATTTTTGATCAACCAGGTAGCGCATGATTTGTCGGAATTCATGAGGAGATTCCACGGCATGGGACGTTCAAAGATGTAATGCGCCAGAACGGTTCCCTTTCGCAGCACCGCCACCTCCTTCACGACAAACTTCATTCCGACGAGAAAACCTTGCAGGTCCACGAACGTTGGTACGGACATGAGATTTTTCTCTCTTCGATGCGTTACTCGAGAAGAATGACGCGCAAATATGCAAACGTCTCGCGACACTTTTTGCTTTATACCCTGCTCCCCCTTCCCCCTCTCTTTATTAATAGTTGTTTTTCGACGTTGCCGCGAACGCTCAGACAATTTTGCGCACCACGTTGGTCAACGGGTTGTACTGAATAACGCGATCGTGTATGATGAGACAGTACGCTGAGGTATTCGGCGGTACATTCTCCATGCAATCAAATTCTATTCTGATATCCACGGTGGCATTTTTGACAGATTCGTTTTGTCGAGAGCAATCGATGACCACTATTGGGGCGTACAGTAGAAAATTCGGGACATCGAGACACGGCTGAACGTTCTCGCGTCCGTAATACGCTCTACTGAAACGCGTGTACATATCGTACAGAATCGCCCATCTGTGTCTACCAAAGTCCAAATTCATGTCATCGTACGGATAGAATTCAGAGTTTAGATAGAGTTTCACGTTGGTCAATTTGCAATGATCGAACGTTGTTACTTCTCTGCTCATAACGTTCTTTTGGCTCGTCTACAGAGCAAAAATGACGTATCGCGGTTTTTCTAGCTGAGTCGCGGTCTTGATGGCCCACGAGTGTTTGGTCGTGTTCTGCAACAGGGGATACTCGTACAGATCCCACGAACGGAAACTCATACTCAGATATCGTCCGTTTTCCAAGGCGCGCAGCATCGACAGTTTGTTGATCTCGTTCAACAACACGTGAGGCATTCGCCATTGTATCTTGAGTACGTTGATAGCAGGAGTCAACGTCGGATTTCCCACCAGGGAATTGTTATCGTTGCGCGATCGTATCAAGATCAATTCATGACGCGCGTTGATCACCACGCGTTTGTAATCCTCGCAAAATCCCAGTAGCATGCTGAGCGGTACGTGAAAAGTAAAGTTTCTTCGCGTAGAAGTGATGTCAGCGTTATTGAGCATATCCCAGCCAGCGTTTTTCAGAATCGTACTCGCGCCCAAAGACAGTGACGCGTAGTTCTTGAGCGTTGTTGTTATTCCTACGTTTCTGTTGTGATCAATCTCCACGCCGTCGAGTTCGTATCGAATTTCATCGAACATAAACGCGACGGCATTATTCGCCAATACCACGTTATCGGGTTCACCGTCTACTCTGTTCACCGTCAATATTCCTTCGACGTAGAGAAAACTTTCGCACGGCAACGTATACAGATCCTGCTGTTGTATGGGTATTCGTATCTCATCGCTATACTCAAACGTTGTGTTGGCGTACGTATTGTACGTGTGAATCTCGATCTTGACGATGCGATCGTCAAAGACCGGCTCGCTTTCGATGTTAAGGATATCGGTCATGTTTCCTCAGATATTTCGCACCGCGAATCCCAAAGATTGTAAGAATTCAACGTTCGACGCTGTGAGCTTCTTTCTCGTATTTGTAGCGTAGCCTAACGCTGGTGATGCAGATGATCGGACGATATCGTCGGTCGCTACCGTAGTGTAGATAGTGTTATCTCTCGCGTGCTCCGAGTCCGTCAACACGAGCATCTCATATATGTCGCGCACACTCACGCGCGTTATCGCTGACGCCGTCGTACGTGCAATCTGACGGTGATTTCTTCGCCTCGAAAGTCGAGCAATCGTCCGTCCTGATCCACGATGCGTACCGTTAGATCCGTAATGCTCTGTGCGATGATCGGTAGGTAAATGATCTGCGCCGGTGTTTCCGATATCTTATATCCTGGTGGCACGCTTGGAGAAAATTCGTGTATCGTGTGAACGGGTTTGACGTTGCTGTACGCACCCGCGGTCACGTTACACTCTAGGCGGATAATGTTTACGTTGATGATATTAATCGGTAGGTCCGATCGGTGCCATTTTCTCGGCTGCAATATACGCTTCGACGAGAATCCCAGTAGCGATCCAATGTTGTTTGGTCTGCTAAAGTTTACTCTGAAAGCGCAATTAATCTCGCTCTTCATCGTGTTGTAATTAGCACGGAGCACTAGCGGATATTTAACAGCCTCGTCGTCCTCGTACTCCGCGTTGTCGTCGTCGTCGTCGTCATCGTCACCGTTCGCGCGAGCGGTCTCCTCTCGCGCGATATCCGCGACCGACGTACGATTGTCGCTGATGGAACGAGTTACGCGTCGGTCACGTCGCGGACGTTTCCGTGAAACAGCGCGTTTCAAAAACTCGTGTATCGTTCGTATCTCGTACGATCCCTCGGGTATCGTGATTTCCGTGTCATCCTCGTCAAAGTAGAATTTATTATTCGAAGAATTAACGTTCGGTATCGTGTGATAAGTCTCAAAAACCGTTAGACCGAGCTCGTAGTCACCGTCGCTCAAATCTACGGCGGGAAAGTAGTGCACCGCGAGGATGCTGCTGTTCCCGGTCAGCGTGAATGTCATAGACATGTCGGGAAAACTGTTCGACTAACACTGAGTCTCCACGGCGCGTCGTCAGGCTTTAAATTCACGCCGATCGTCGTCGATCGTCAGGAGAAATCGCAGGCACGCTTGTCCGCAAATATTCTGATCGTATGTCTGAACGGGTGTGTGATTGTACTCCACCTTCGTCACGCTCGGTCCGAAATATCGCGTCAACTCTTTCGGCGGTCGAAGATTACCGAAACTGTCGAAATACATCGCGCGTGTTTCGCCAATCGATTCAATTGCACGTTAGTCGTAATACCCGTGGGCATTTTCAACGTCTCTTTGACGTTTTTTTTTTATTCTCTCTCTTCTTCTTTTTCTTCGACGCAAGTCCCTGTCCGCGTTTGTACGGAGCGAGATAAAGTCCGCGGCCTTCCATGGCGCGATTGTGACGTTGCATCTCTTCCAGCTGACGTCGCGCGGTTTTGCTAGCGTTTACGGCCGTTGCGACCCCAGCCGCCCCACCGGCCAGGGAACCAAGAACTCCCAGCAACGGTAGAAGCGGCAAAACGCCGCCTCGTTTCGCCGCCGGAAGTATCCATTTTTTCGACGCTCTCTTCCTCCTATTTTTTTTCATGGTTCGCAAACCCATTCCTAATTTCCGCTTGGCATTCATGGCCGTCCAGACGGCTGTAGCGGCAGCTCTCTCTCCGAGAGTCGAATCTCTCTCGATGACACGTCCTAGCACCTGCTCGGCGAGTACCTTGTCCGCCGCGTGTCTCCCGGTGAGATCTTTGTTACGCGAATACGCTATGTCGTGCTCGCGACACGCCGCGTCCAGTGGATTTACACCCGGATCACCTCTGGCTAATCGCTCCTTCAGCCGAGTGCCCGGACCGCAAAACTGATAGCCGGGAATGTGCAATTCGAACGGAAGTGAGCTTATCGCGCTGTTGAACAAGCCTTTGCCTAATTTTTTCGCTGGCATTCGCCGCAATTTTTTATCAACGGTGCCGGACCGTCGATGTGCTTTCGATGATGCGGTAAATTATAATGTTTTAAGCACCGACGATATTGCTGAACCTCCGAATCCGCCTTTATATGTTCCGGAAGCTTGTCCCACACGTCGTGGACGTGATCGCCACACATTTGCAACAGAACAGCCTTCGGTACAAATTGTAGCGGCTTGGCGCTGCAATCGCGAATATCGGAAGGTCTTGACAACAGGACGAACATTTTTCCGCTACTGAGCGATTCGCGGATTCGCGCACCTATAAATAGGCGTCCGATCCAGCCCTCCGGTCAGCAATGCGAAAAAAATGAGATTCGTGCGACAACCACAGGCGATTCGCGTGACGAACTGCGACGACAGATCACGGTCGATGGGGGGCAACGCGGAGAAGCGCAGGCACGGTACGATGCTACCGACCACTATACGCGCCATCATTTGCGGCCCCTCGAATTGCGGTAAAACCAACGTACTGATAAGCTTGTTGGAAAGTCCGCACGGTGTGCGTTTCGAGAACGTGTACGTGTACTCAAAATCGCTCCAGCAACCAATATCGATATCTGGAGAATTTATTGACGTCGATCGACGAAATTGGCTACTTTACGTTCTCAAACAACAGTGACGTCATTCCGCCGCGCGATGCGTGTTCAAACTCGATATTCGTCTTTGATGACGTGGCATGCGACAAGCAAGACGCCGTGAGAGAGTACTTTTCAATGGGTATTCGAACATCGATTGTTTCTATCTCTGTCAGACGTACGCGAGAATACCTAAACAGCTGATACGCGACAACGCGAACCTGCTGATCCTGTTCAAACAGGATGGAACCAATCTGAAACACGTGTACAACGATCACGTGAATACCGACATGTCGTACGATGAATTCAGCGCGCTGTGCAGCGAATGCTGGCAGCGCAAGTACGGATTCGTAGTGATAGACAAGGACAGCCCGCTCAACAATGGTCGATACAGAAAAGGCTTTAACATGTTCGCGATACCGCAAAAGCGGTCAGTCGTCGTCGGTACCTCGTCGAGGTAAAACGTCGGAGAGAGCGTCACTTTACGTATTTTCCGCGATGGCTGCGATCGACAAGAGCATGGATATCCGCGAGCGCGAGAAGGTTGCGAAGAAGATTGCGAAAACGAGCGAGTCGATTCGCAAGAAACTTCGCGCTATGAAGACCGGTAAGATCGAGAAAGACATTGAGTTGGACACGCACTTTAAGCCTCTCATCGAGTCGTTGCAAAAGATCGCCGACAAATCGATCGCGGTGAAGAAAGAGGAGCCGGAGAGCGACGTTGAGATCGAAACGTTTTCCGAGGATGCGACGCCGAGAAAGAGAAAATGGTCGGATCACCCACCGGCACCGCGTAAATCTAGCCAATCGAAACGCTCAAAAGCTTTACTGGATGTGCCACCACCGATAACCTCTACACCGATAACCTCATCTCCACCGATATCATCTCCGCCATACGTAACGGCGAGAAAAGTGCAGCCTACAATAAAGTTCGAATTACCCGCAAACATGCCTGTTTTTGAACTCACGGATGACACGGAGCTCGCGACGTCTATTCGAAAGGAGTTGGAAACGCCTGAGGGTCGAGAAGCGTTGCACGATACCTTGGGGCCATTGGGTCAAGAGTACATTGGTGCTCTTATGAGCGCCAAACCAAGGAGCGATATAGATACCGTGTACGGCGTTTATCTCGGCAACGATGGAATGATGCTCGGGAATAAACGTTTCAAGGTGGACAGCGTGGATAACATACATATCGGTGACGTAAGTTACATCGGCACACCCGGTATTTACGAGTTGATCTTTAAAATCAAGCCTGATGAAAACATGTACACGGAGGAGGATATGCAAAAGTACATGAATATACTGTTCGAGACGAGCACTCATAGAGCCAATCATGATCCTCTCGGGCGAGTAAAGTCCAACAGGGGATACAAGTACACGAATATAATTAAGAAATTGATACCGCCCGCATCTATGAAGAAACAATCCGGAAAAGGATTATTCGCGCCTCGCGCGATGACGCTGACCGACAATAAGATCGATTACGTGCACTGGGATGATCCCAACGAGCTGGTGGATCGTCTACGATTGCTCGACGCTTCGCGCCACGCTGGTAACAATGCCCACGACAACGAGATCCTGTCGATCATCGAGGAACTTCGCGAAGCTGGTCTTATTATAAATTGAGCCGCGCGGCAACGAGCCGCTCAATCAGCGGTGAAATGCCAATCAACAAATTTGGTATATTCGAGCAGAGCAGAGACGCGTCGAACGCCGTATCGTATCATCAGTGGAGCGGATTAATGAGACATTTCGTGCGCGATAAAGCTCTGTGTCGCACCGCTACGGACTTTGATGCAAAGTCGCGCAAGATTCGTCGCGTGGCGCAACCGGAGGCTGACGGCGACGCGGTTAATAAACTGTACGTGGAACAGAGCGTTAAAAGTGTGAGAGACGAAGCGAAATTCGAGAAGCATCGTAAAACGCGATTGGAGATTGAATTCGAAACGAATCTTAGACTTCTGAGAGATAGCGTTAAAATTTTGAGAGATCAGTTGGAGAAAATCGAAACGAATCTGATCGCGCTCAAACGAGATACGCAATCCATGTTGGACGCGAACCGAGAGGCGCTCGAGGCACATATCTTTCGATCGATGAAACCTGAGTAACGATGGCAAGCGGCAAACGATCCGGGAAAGGTTACAAAAGGCTGTCGAATGACGATGACGACGAAGGGCAACGGGCGATTCAGGACCGGTCATCGAGCAGCAGCAGCAGCAGCAGCAGCTATCAACAAACCAATGAACGGGCCAGAAGCGGCTACGAATGGTTCAGAAACAGCTGTGAACGGTTAATGAGCAGAAATAGACGACGACAAACCAACGACGACGACGACGAAGAGCTGAAAGAACTGAAGAAACCGCTATTGAGCGATAATGAACGGAAATAAATGGTTGATTGAATGTCATTGGTTAAAAACAGAAAAAAAAAGTTTGAGATATAATTTCTTTGCGCGTATTATTACGCGACATCATCGAAATCCGATGGACGTAAAAATATCGAGAAGCGACGACTCGTCGAGGAACTGCACGCACCGGCGAGAAGAAATTTTCCCCGAAGACGCGTCATCGTGCGTGGGTACGATGACCTGTGGCAGGCTGACATCGTCGAGATGCGTCCGTACTCGCGTTTCAATAGAGGCTACCACTACATACTTACCGTCATCGATGTGCTGAGCAAGTATGCATGGGCCGTGCCACTCAAGAGTAAAGGCGGAAGCAAGACAGCCGACGTTATCGCTAAGATAATTCGAGACAGCAAGAGGTGTCCGAAAAACTTGCAAACCGATATGGGGAAGGAATTTTACAACGCTGACGTGCAGCGTCTCATGAGAAAACACGGTATCAATCATTATTCTACATATTCGGTGATGAAAGCATCGCGGGTCGTCGAGCGATTCAATCGCACGTTGAAGAACGACATGTGGAAGATGTTTACGCTCAATGGGACTTACAAGTGGGTCGACGCGTTATCGCGACTCGTGTCGGATTACAACGCGCGCAAGCATCGAACAATCGGCGTGCGGCCCGTCGACGTTACTCCCGCGATCGCCGAATGACTCTTGAACACGGTGTACAGCGAGATAAAGATCGCGGGTCCGGCAAAGTTCAAAGTAGGCGACCCGGTACGCGTCAGCAAGTACAAGACAATTTTCGAGAAAGGTTACACGCCGAATTGGACGACCGAGGTTTTTAAAATTGTTAAAGTGCAGCGTACTAATCCCGTTACCTATCTACTCGAAGACTATCGAGGAAAATCTGTCACCGGAGGATTCTACGAGCACGAGCTGCATCGCGCGGCCTATCCAGACGTGTATCTCGTGGAGAAAGTACTTCGCAGGAGAGGTGACGAGGTTTATGTGAAATGGCTGGGATTCGACGGATCGCACAATTCATGGATACACAAGGACAACGTGATTTAATATATAAAGACATTTATTTTTTACTGTATAAAAAATATGTATTACATACAAGTGTAAAATATAAGTATAAAATATAAGTAAAAATATGTATAAAACGAAATATGAAATATGATATGATATGATATGATATATATGTATAAAATACATTTAAGAAAAATATGTAGAAAATAAAATATGAAATACATAAGTATATAATATGAAATATTAAATCATTTTTTATTATCCCATCTAATATAATATCTTTATTAACATCATGTCTAATATAAAACATTATATTTCATACATTGCATACATACATACATACATACATTACGTTATACGTTATATTACATACATTATACGTTCCGTTATACGTTATACATTACGTTATACATTATACGATATACATTACGTTATACATTATACGTTACACATTATACGTTATACGTTATATTACATACATTACGTTATACATTACGTTATACATTACGTTATACATTACGTTATACATTACATTATACGTTATATTACATACATTACGTTATACGTTATACCTTATACATTACGTTATACATTACGTTATACATTATATACGGTATATACATTATGTTACAAGGGTATTCGATAATGTCCCCACGGTAACGTATCGGTCGAATCCGGTAACATGTACCGCTTGTCGTCGTACGGACTCAGAGCGATTTTCGTCTCGGACACTGTACGCACTTGGTGCAGTTTCGATCTTATACACGACTGGCGACGAGTCATTTCAATCTTGTCCTTCAGACACCGCGTGTAGTCATCGAACGTTATAGTACGCGCTACGACGTTACTCTTGACACCTTTTGCTTTCTTAGTGTCTTTTTTACCATTGACTCGCAAAGCGTACATTTTCGCCCTGAGTCCAACGAATTCGGTCATGATCGCGCCATTATTTTCATCTTTCATCAAGCCCGGCACTTTCTTGTTCTCAAGCGGTATACCGTACGCGTTGTCGACCGGATAATCGCTCGTATCAAACCTAGCGATATCACGTTTCACGTTCTCGTACACATCCTCGCACTCTATACGGTAGATCAAACTGTCAGTGTCGGTGTACATAATTTTACATTTGTCGCTATACAGAGGAGACATGTACTCGTGATGAAATTCATACAAACTGTCACGCTTTTTTTCGCAAAACAGCGGATCAAAAGGGAGAGCGGGATGTTAGGCCTCTCTAAAACGGGGTCCCTCGTACCCGGAAGGCGTTCGATCGGTCGCGAAAATTCTTGTTGGGCGCCAGACACGTACGACGACGCGTCACCGAATCGCGAAACAATAGCCGATACTCGCGAAAGTCGAAAAGATCGAGGATACCCTCGGCACGAGGGGCTAGCTAGCTCAACCTAACGGTGGAGGGGCAGGGTGGATGCCGGGCAGCGCTCAGGAATGCGGGGAACGGGTGAATAAGTCGCGCGAAAGTCGTTAATGTAATGAATAATAACTACCTTTATTCCGATCGCAGTCAGCTAATATTACACAGTTTGTCCCGTCGGTTGACAAAGACGGTGCGAATCATAGCATTCATTTTCTCGGTTGACGGAGAAATATTATTGACGGTGACTCTCCAAATTTTGCGAAGCGATTTAGAAGCGCGTCGGAACAACGGTAACGACAGCGAGTAATATAAAACGACAGCACTTACAAAGAGGAGTTCAAGAAATAATGCCGCGACGATCGCAGGCCGCCAAAATTAACACAGGGAGTAATACGCGACGGAACGATACGCAGAACAACAGACGAAGTACAGAATAACGTGAGTCACGACAACAAAGTGAGAGAATAACGCGACAATTAACACCGCGGATAATACACGCGATAAACTATAGTAACGCAGTCTGCGAAATATAAATCGACAGCTAATGCTAATCGCTGGACAATAACGTGGATCATGATACGCCAAACGCGGCTGTTATCCAACGCGAAATCGCGAGAACGTTCGACCAAACGCGAAACACGAATATGGCGGAACTCGCGAGACACCTCGCTATCGCACAAAACTTTACTCGCGCGTCGCGTACCCCAAGTATCCGGGGGCTCTTCGGCGCTTCCCCGACCGTAGATCTCCAGAGGCTCGCTCCCTATTTCCTAGCGCCGACGATAACCGCTTTCGGGGCCCCTCGCGCTTGCTGTCGACCGCCCACCTAAGTTAAGTCGACAAGCATCTAAGCGACAACCCCAGGTAATAGGGTTCGATCGCCACTTGATCGACTACGAAACGCGAAATTAAATCGACAAGACTTCAAGCGACAACCCCAGACAATAGGGTTCGATCGCAACCTGACCGACTTATGAAACGCGAAATGGCGGGTCGACCACAGAACGGGAGCGCGGCCCCTCGCAGTCCGATCGTGGCTCACAAACATTTAACGGGCGACCTCACCGATACGCTGCTCCCGGTGGACCATTCTCGCCGGCACGGTCTCCTCGCTCGCTCGGGTCGGCTGCGGCTCGGGATTCCGCTAACGGGCCGGGATCCCACCTCACAAACGCACGGCGCGACAACACGACTTCTCGGTTCGGCGGGCGGCACGGAAGAGGAAGAGCGACGTCGCACTCGATCGCGAGTCGATCTCCTCATCCCCCCCGTTGGGGTTGCGCGGCCGGATTGCGCGCCGATACGGCCGTCATCGACGTCGCGCGTGATCGTTTCGATCCGCGCAACGCAACGCCGTAGATCGGAGGGGCGCCTTGCACCCTCGCCATATATTGTCCGGGACCGTCTTGAGTCCTTCTTTGGAAGGGGCCAGCCTCCTCGCTGGCTCCGGCCGCCGACTCCTCGTCTCCGGCCCCGACAGAACGGCCTCCGGGCGTTTGCGGCTCGAAATCCCTCAGGTTCGGGGCGCCGCGCGTCCCCGCGACGGCGCCCGCGACCGTCCCTGCCAGGCTCCGCGGATCTCCTCATCCTCCGGCCTTGCCGTCCTGCGCCTCGCCTCGCCTCACCTTGCCGCTCCTCTCGAGTCTCTAACGGGTGGGCCGTACTCTCTCGCCGACAGCTTATCTTCGGTGCGGCGTCCTCCTCTTCAATCGGTGGGGCGCCGCTCATAAAAATAACGATAATAAAATAAATAACTATTCCTAACATCTTAACTAATGCCCCTTGGAGATCTCGACGCTCGGTGCACTCCCGGCCCGTCATTGGGCGCGAACCCCGCGCCTTGGGACGGCGGCGGGGACGCTGCCACGCGCGGCGGTGCCGCAACGTCACAAAACATATCTTTGATATGTCGAGGATACACATGCCTACGTAGATCGGTGTGTTAAATTTCACCTCGAGTTTGCGCATTTCTATTGCAACCAAATTTTCCGAAAAAATACTTCTACTATGAAAATTTGGTTTAGCGATCATTGCCTCCGCGCCGTATCTACCCTCCCAATGAGTCAGTAATTTTACATCTACATGATTACGCACATTCTCCATCGTTTTCCCGAAAACCGCGTTATTTATCAGTTTATATAAATTCTTTTCGAAATCGTTTGTCGCGCGCGTTCTAAATCGTGTGTTTAATTTGATGTAATCGCGAAGCCATGGAGATTGAGCGAATTGCAATACGCGATGTATTTTTGTAACTCGAAGGCCATGGCGCGTGCATTGCTAAAGGTTGCGATAGTGTATGACGTAGCGCTTCTTATCGCACACAGTTGCAAGGAGCTCGACCTGCCGCGCGCCTGGTGGCTTATCGCGCGTCGGACAGAACGGTAGGTCAGCGCGCGCGTCGTGTTTATTTTGTGGGTACTCCAGATCGACCTTGAGAATATAACTTGTGGGCGAATTCGTATCGATCGCGCTAAAATCAAAATTCGAAACGTCTTCGATCCATCGAAAATCGGCGTACGGTAGTGGTTGGCACATTGACCAACCGTACAAGTTGTTTACGTCGAAATACATTAGGTACGACGATGGTTTTGATGGATCGTACGACTGCATGTACTTGTTATTGGCTTGCGCGTATCTGCCTGAACATTGACTCAGACCGCCGCGAATACCACATTCGATAAACATTACCATATCTATATCGGTTAGCAGTTCGAAATTTACACGAGTATGTTTCAACATGGCGTCCAATGTGAAACCTGGCAATGTGTAGTAATAAGCGGGGTCTAGTCCGTAACTTTTGATGCAACTGTCACGAAAATTTTCGAAAACGTCGGCCAATAACAAGACATTTGTTTTTAAATACAGATCGCTGTATTCTCCCAAGGTTCGAACGGAGAACCGCTGCCAAACGTTCACGGCGTGCGCGTAATCGCTCTCGGATACAGTGTCACCGACCAATGAACTGTAAAATGATTCGCGCGGTGGTAAACGCGTGTCCTGCAGCTTGTCCACGCAATCCACGTATTCGTAAGAAAAGACACCTTTTCGCGTCAGTAGTTCTAAATCGTGGACTGATAATTCGGAAAATTTGGAACGTACAATTTTTAATTTGTCCTTATCGAGGAAAAATGCCAATTTCTCGAGACTAGTGGTGAGAAATGTTAACGAATCGACGAACCGTAACTTTATATTGTTTCGCGAATCTGATTTATCGGCTGCGTCTTTAACGTTTTTCGTGAACGAGATATATTTTTCTTTAGTTAACGGTAGTACTTCGATCGAACCTTCGAACGCGGCAGCTATTTCCTTTATGATAAAATGTGCGTCATAGCCGGATAAATTGTGAAACACTACGGGAATGACATATGAGTCTTTATAGTTGAGATTGCAGTTTGAATGCGCGGGACCTCTGTAACGGCCGGTCAGATGGCAATGATCGCGTACTCGCTCCTCATCGTCGTTTAGTGTGAACGGTTTTTCGCAAATGTGGCAGTGCGTCGCGCTGTGAAACGCATGCCACTGTTCTTTCGAGAGCGCTTCCATGGGGACATTGGCGGATAAAATACCCTTTACGCGATGCGCTATTTCTTCGAGTTCGTTGGCGAACCACACGACGCAATCCTTATCGCGGCGAAACCGATACGTACATAACGAGTCGTCGTACGAGCACTGCACGTAGTATCCTATGCTAAATACCTCGTGGCGTTGATATGCGTACGTCGACGTTCTCTCATCCGCGTCCATCTTCTCCAGGGTGCATTCGAGATCGGCGTACACGACGAACGGAAGCCGCTCCTTCCTGTTGTAGTTGCGGAAGCTCAGCCATTTGTCGTCCTCGCTCGGTAGTCGGATGGCGCAGTCGTTCATCTCACTGCAGTCTACCGTGTGCGATTGCAACTTGTCGCTCAAACTAAAATAATGTAGACATCTGCAAAAAAAATTTGCAATTTTTTTACATATATCTTTTATATAGAAATATAAATTATCGTATATTATTATTTCTTTAATGTATTACTCACCGATCGCAAAAGTATTTCCTATGTTCATCTCTATTTATTTGTGAGCTCACGAGGCGGGACAGGTTCTTTATCCACGCGAAATGTCCCACGTTGTAGTCTCGCGAGTCTTGCACGTACAACAGATTGACGTGCTTTTCTCTCTTCCGGTTGGTGAGCTGTATCGGTAGAACGGTTAGCGTTTTATGTCCCTCGATGGTGTAGACATTTATCGATACGTCATTGAGTCGTTCAAATGTACTAATTCCTTTCAGAGACATTGGAAACTCAATGTCTTGTACATTTAACACGGTTGTATAATGTGGGTACAAGGATACCCGATCCACATGTTGCTCTACTGGATACAGCGCGGCGACCACCGACCACGCGAAACACGCATTGTCCGTGGACCTGACGTTAATCACCGCTTTCTTCCTCAATATCTCTTGTGGTAATTCCAAGTGACACCCCGCGCGCATAGGATCATATCTGTTGATATAATTGTAAGATCGAGGATACGCGATAGGGCCCACCCGCTATCTCGCTCCTGGAACTCTTCAAGTTTCGCCAGTGTGGGTTCGATTACGTGTCGCTCGTACCACTCGCGCATATCGGATGTACGAAAGAGAGCATAGTTATTCGTGTTCATACTCTTATTGTCACGTTTATCACCCGTCACAAACTCACCGTTGAACACGGTGTTCACTTTCACGCTGTTGTGTATTCGTATAGCGTCTTGCACTTTCTCGAGCACTATACTAGCAGCGTCCACCATAAATTGTCGCGGTTCGATATAGTCTGTGTTAATCACCGCACCAGTCAGTATACGGCTTTCGAACGCGGCATCGATCTCTCGCCAAACGAGTCTTTCCGCGTTATTGCCACCGTCGCCACTACTGGTGCCCGCGACCACCAAATCACCACCGCTGTGTATAAAACGTCTGTCTAATTGAATTCTCGCACCCTCGAATAGTCTGACATTTGACACCAATATATGTCTATCTCCAGGCCAGAGCCGCGGACGCTTGGCGCGACAGTGCTCTTCGAGCTGTTCAACAATTTCCTCGCATCGCTGCGCCCACGTGAAATACTCGCTCAAGGTAGCGACTTGGCGCGACTGCTCCAACAGTTCGCGTGCAATTTTATTGAGATGTTCCATGTTCTTGAGTTGTATAGTAATGTTTTTTAAATCACGTCACACCTCTACGGAGCACTTGCACGCGACTCGACCGCACCGTACACACGATCGTTCGTACTCTTGAATGTGATAACGCATACACGTTAACTGATGAGGATTGAAGCGTGTAACATCTTTATAAGTCTCCAGCAAGATATCAAAATTATGACTCTCATCATAACCTTTATAAAACGTTTTTGTATGGCTAGGATCGTTCAAACACGCACAGGTTAAAGATCGCGAGGTGTCCGTCACCACCAATTTGATGCACCTCCCAATACCTGCATCAATGTCAATGTATAAACTCTCTGCGTGTCCACACTTGATCTTGTTATAAATTTGTATTGTCCATTTATATATGTCCTTTGCACTGTAAAAGTCGTGATCATGTTCTATACACTCATTCCGCATTCGTGTATACACTTCGCGTCTCACGCGATAAGGCCACCAAAAAGGATACGTAATTGCGCAGTTATAGACTTGCGGTTTACGTATGCGTTCAGTAGTTTCACATATATCGAGTTCATGGTCGCTACACTGCACCGGCGATGCTCGTTGTACTTCCGGTTCTCTTTGCGGATCCAGCTCGAGCTGCCATAAAATATAAAATATATCGTAAAACTCAATCCCTTTGCGTTGAGAGCACTTCCTATAGTACTCGTCATGGCTACATAAGTAACGTCTTCTCAACATGTTGCTCGAGTAAAGGCACGCACTTATTCATGTTAATGTCTTTTTTCAACGTGTACAAATGGGGCACATATTGCATGGAAAGATTTGATATACTGGAAGTCTGCAATTAGAGCAAGACCGACCTTCTATCGCGTCGTACAGCTCAATCACATGTTTTCGCACAACATACATATATCCGTAATCTGTGTCCGCTATTCTTACCATGCACGATGCACATGCAACAAAACTACCACCCGTGGTGTAGTAACAATATATCGCGCAAAACTTGGTGCGTCCATTTAGCGAGCAAATTTCTGAGTGCGACACTATTTTTTCAGTGGTTTCAACAAGAGCATCTCCTGAAAGGTCACTGATGTAATCACTGTCATCCGACAACGCGTGTTCTTCATCAGATGATTCGTCTACTATTGCCTCGAATTCCATTAATTCTTCGTCTATAATTTCCAGGAATTCTTCGTTGGGCAAATCATTTACTTCTACTTGTAGGTCTCGTACTATCTCTATTTGCTGTATTTGGTCTTCATCGGACGATTCGGCTAAGTCTATATCCATCCGCTCGTCGTCGGACGACTCAGTCAAATCTATTGTCTCTATTTCCATTTTTTTGTAGATTCTCATAAAATCATTTTTCTACACTGCACACACACACACACACACATAAAAACAAACCATCGAGCACCCACTTTACTTTTTTCAAGCGAACTATACTGACGCGCAGACTTCCAAATCATATACTGTGGCTCTGACGCGCTTCACTCATCGTTATATATTTCATCTATCATTCGTTTCTCTCCTTCCAACTGGAGCATCACGTATCGTTCCTTCTTTTTCTTCTTCTATCTACTGCATAGTGTCATCATCTGATCTATTGTTCTTCATATGCGTTACAGAAAGGTAATATCCCTTGGACGTTGCGTTCTGCTTACGCGCTATTTTGTCCACAACGTCTAGCAGCTTGATCTCGGCGCTCGCTTTGTCATACGCGCTGCTATAACCGAATGGATCCACTGCATAGCGTCATCAGATCTATTGTTCATTATATGCGTTACAAAAAGGTAATATCCCTTGGACGGTGAGTTCTGCTTACGCACTTTTTGTCTACAAATTCTAGCAGCCTGATCTCGGCGCTCGCTTTGTAACGCGCGACGCCGTAACCGAATGGCGTCGCGAAATATACCCCGATAAACAATAAAGAGGACACCAGAGGACATCGCGACGTTATAACCGAGCAACATCGCGAAACTTGTCCTGACACGCAACCCTGATGAACAATTTTTCCTAGAAAAAAAGTGATAAAGAGGACACCAAAGGACATCGCGCCGTTATAACCGAGTGACACCGCGAAACATGCCCCGGCACGTTTACCGAAACCCCTCCGATAAACAGGTCTTCGGAGAAATAATGATGATCATGACCGCGACACCGCGACGGTTAAATCATTCTCATCGAGACAAACATTTTTTATCACCGATATTTAATCGTGAATATTGTTTACATATTTAATCCACCTGAACAATGCATTCGCTTCGCATTAAGCGACGTCATAATCGAATGATGCAGTGAAACATGTCCTAACACGTTCGCTCAAAACCTTGATAAACACCTTTTTTCAGAATACGTTCTAGAAGCATTAATCCCCCCACCACGTCATAATTTTAAAAAAGGGTGTAGGGTGTTGCCGCGTATACGCTCGGTTAATTTTATGCGAACGGTCAGTCTTGTACAAACGGTCGACTTGCCATAACCGAGAGTGAAAAATATACTCCGCTGCGGGAAGCAACAGTGGTGCAAGCATGAATTATTACGTGCCGATTTCCGAAGCTGCAACTCCATCGAGTGAGAACAAGTAAGTTTCGTTTTATTTATAGAGTCTCCTATTTTATAATTTTTCCAATTTTATTATTATTTTAAAACTCATTGTTATTTTTTTCTACAGCACTTCGTTGGAGCGTCGTGCGGTGCGTATACTCAACAGACGATACGCATTGACATCTACAGCTTACAAGTATTTGGACATTGGGATCAGCGTGAGACCTCCACACGGTTCCTTTGTGGAATTGGTCCTTGGCGACAACCGAGGATTTCAAATCGCGATGCATCATGGAACGTGGACGGTGCTCATCGATAGACGCATGGATGTTGAGCGACTCGTGCAGTCAACCGTCGGTCAGTCGCTGACTATTCAAGATCTAATACTCGAAGTTGTAGAAATGCGTGATGATAAACTTGTAAAATTGTCATTGCGTAATACTTCTTTGTACATGAAACCTGCAACTATTCTCTTTTTACTCACGCTCGAACACTGCGTCGAGCATGTCTTCCGCGAGCTATATCAGCTTGCGAGAGAGGTAGATAAGAGGTTCATCGACTTTGCAAGTATTTTACAAAGAAATCGTATTACTGAAAAATGTGACGCCTTTAGTATCTTGCGCAGCTATTACGACCAAACGTCAATTGTAGATTGTGAACTCATAGCGTATGCTATGGATGATATTATGTATGATGCATCGAGAAAGAGATCTTTTGATGTAGTAGATTAACATGAATAAATGTATAACATATATCTAAAATATTTTTTTACTTATTTAATTTTCCTTCCACATCCTCCTCATCTGTTCCTTATTAGAATATTATTATAAAATTTAAATACCGAGCGTATGATGCGCGAACGAAAGAAAGCGAATGGGATGGGTAGAGAGAACGCGAAGAGATGCGATATCGTAACTCTCAGATTACAATAACTGACCTACTGACCGACTTACCACTGCTTAGTCACACATAGTGACCCTCTATACAGAGTCTTGACATAAGCGATTACGATTGCAGCTCGAGCGTCGTCCCGTCGGGCGCGGACACGGGCGTCCCCCAAATTAAGGTAAAATAACGTTTTTTTTTAAAACGCGGATTTTTCCGCAAACGGGAGCGCGAACGCGAACCCGGGCGGCGCGGGCGGCGCGGGCGGCGCTGTACCCCCTCCCCCGCGCGGACCCTACGCGACCCTAACGCGGCACCCCTCCTCCGCGCGGACCCTACGCGACCCTAACGCGGCACCCCTCCCCCGCGTGACGTCAACACCCCTCGCCCTCCTTTGTAATACGAGACGCTGCTTGTAAATATCCACCCCTCCCCTTGCGTGATGTCATCCCCCTCGACCCTCGGTTGCCCCCCGCCCCTCACCCCCACCCCCTCGCGTGACGTCATCCCCCTCGACCCTCGGTTACCCCCCCGCCCCTCACCCCCCCTCATTGCCCCCTGGTCCAGAACCGGGGTAGTATCACTACTTATACATATAATATTTCAGCATCTTTCACTTATATGTAAAAACCTTTCATAAACATCGCGTAAACGTTTCAAATGTTACGTTTCTATGTTATGTTTCTTAAATGTACCAACAACGTTTTAGTGTTACTTAGAAACTTTTGGAAACTTTGAAACGTTTTTGAAACATTTTTGTTTAGTTTTGTGCTGTGTACCCACCAAACACAGACCGTTCCTATAATATAACGTAGAAGTAACAACAAAGGTTATGCCTGAGTAATGTATAGATTATATAATACTGTTTTACATTTACAATATAACAAATTATATATCTATTACATTTCTGCGTTATTAACTGGTGACAACATAATAACAGAAATATAACCGTGATAAATAATATGTTTTATTGCAATGTTATGAAACGTTACTTTAATATTATATAATATAATAATATTAATTATTTAATGTTTTATTATAAGTGCCAGGTGCTCTCTGTTCGTGAAAAAATCGTGGAAAATTGAAATTTATAGAAGAAAAATTTGTGCAAAATGCATGTGCGTAATTATATGTGCCTAATGTGATATAAAGGTAATTAATTGTACATTTTTTAAATTTTATCTATGGTTGCTTAATTTCCGCTTCTGCTAGTGCCATCGTGCCACGATCGCGATATACATTTAGAAGACCGCGCCCGTCCGTGGGAGATCGTGAATCGCGTTCGCGGGTGTCAGGTGTCTCGTGCGCGCAGCGGCCCGTCGCTCGTGAAAGGACGCGACGCCGTCGAGAGACGGTCTTCTTCTACTTCTTCTTCTTTTATCCCCAGTGGATATCCGGCTCCTTAGATGGAGCCACAGTACCACGCATGTCAAACAAGATATATGCAGGGGCCAATCAGGGGGAAAGGCGCCTTCTTGTAATAACTCAAAACTGAGTTGTCCACACAATTAGCTATTTACAACTGAGAGAGTCAAGGAGCTCCGTAATACGTAATCAAAAATCAAATTTACAAACACTAATGGAACTTATTAATACCTTAACTAATCTTTTATTTAAATTACCCAACAAATAAACCAAACAGAAAAGGGGCAAATAAATTTAACTTAAATAAGGAGTCAACGAATTTGACTCTTTCATTCTCAAACAAAACACACGCCCACAATAAATGGTCCAAGTCTTGAAAATCCGAGCCACAAGGGCACTCGGGAGAATCAATCAAGCCAAACTTAAACTTGGAAAAATTAGTAAACGCATAACCAACTATCATACGTGAAATTATCCCAGCCCATCGTCTATCGAGATTAAACTTAGAAAGGAAATAAATATCATATTTTAATTTAAAGAAATTATCCATGTAAAACTTCCCTGAACCGATATTAATTCTTTCCAAATACTCAACATCAATCAATTTATATGACTCAAGAAGAGCAGCAGAAACATCTCTATATGCGATTTTATTATTCAAATGTTCTCCTGACAAGGCAGCATCTTTAGCAGCAATATCAGCAAACTCATTGCCGATAATGCCCTTATGAGCAGGGCACCAAGTAAATCTGATAATTTTTCCCTGTACCAGGGCCAAACTTAATTTAGTCTTTAAATCCGCTATTAAAGGACAGAGCTTACAAGAACTGAAAGGTGTAGAATTAAAGAGGGCTTGCAAAACACTTGAGGAGTCAGAACATATATTAACACTTACCCAGGATTCTTTTAACAGAAGGTCAATGAATTTGGTGATTGCAAAAACCTCTGCCGAGAATAAACTCGTAAAAGGGTTGAGCTTATATTTTTTAGTGAAATCACAATGAGGGATATACACAGAACATCCAACAGAGTCATCACTTTTAGAACCATCCGTAAATACGTCGAATTCTGAAATAGAAGATCTTTTAATAGCAATCAGATTAGAAAAAGCAAGATTTGGATTGCCACTTTCTCTAGCCAAATGCCCCGAATAAGTATCAATATCAACCGGAATTGAATGAATATGAAAAGGATAAGAAAAGAAAGGATGAAGGTCCCAGGTATATAAATGTTTCTTATATGATTGAATAACCGGCCATCTAGATAATATAAACGGGATATTTCGAGGAGCCGTGTTATAACGAATTACAAAAGAATGCAAGGATGCAACCTTATTTATAAGTTTATTATTACGTAACTGAATCGATTTGCAAATAAATTTATCACACTTAAATGTAACTCTCCTAAGTAAGGACTTCTGACTGATGTCTGACACTGAATGCCTATCAAACTCTATTAGATGATGATCGAGGTATATTCAGCGCAATTTTATAGGAGGTGCACAAAATGCCCTCGATAACAGAAAGATGTGTCTTTGCAGCGCTCATATACCACATAGAACCCCACTCAAGGATTGCTCCAATAGTGGCATTAACATAATTGACAGCCAAAACAGAGCTAGCACCCCATGATCTGCCAGTAAGCCATTTAAGAATATTAACGTAAACCGAAGCTCTAACTTTCAAAGACTTAATATGTGATAACCACCTAAGGCCCACATCCATAATCAATCCAAGATATCTAATATAACTGCTAAGAGGAATAGAACCTTTCGCACACTCCAGATGGGTAGGTAACGTCAGAAATTTCTTTCGATGAAAAATAATAAACTGAGTTTTTTGTAGCGATATAGATAAATTTAAATCCTCAAGCCAAGAAGAAAGCTGATTAAAAGTAGACTTTAACCCGTCAATTACCCTACTCAAATCTGAATCAGACAACAAAATTGCTATATCATCTGCATACTGCAAGGTAATAATGTTATATGGAATCTGAAATAATATGTCTTTATAACAAAAATATTGAATAGAATAGGACTCAACACAGAGCCTTGGGGAATACCACGTTGTAAAAGTCTACATCCGTATAATACACCAGATTCAAAAAAGTTAACAGTTCTCGGAGAAAGGAGATTTCGAAAGAAATTCTTATAACCAATAGGAATCCTAAGCTTATTGATGTAACTAAATAATAACTGAGGATTAACGTTGTCATAAGCAGCCTTGATGTCTAAAAAGAGAGCACCGGTCATAGCACGCCTAGCAAAAGATTTATACACTTCCAAATTAATAAACGCAAGACAATCGTCACAAGATTTGCCCCTCTTAAATCCGAACTGACAGTTCGGTAAAAAGCATTCTAATTCAATGAATTTCTCAAACCGGGTCTTAATCATTTTCTCGAACACCTTCATCACACACGACGCCAAAGAAATAGGCCTAAAGTCATTTCTATTCGGTTTAGGAATAAGAACTGTTGGAATGAAAGTTTTTCACACTCGAATCTCCCGCGCCTGCGAGCGCCAATAGTCACGGAGAAGCATTAGTATGACTGTGTGACGAGAGGAGCGCGATACTAAGCGGACGTCGAATTTTTGTTCCTAAAACTCTCTACTTCCGCTAAGAGTTTCGTGAGAGATACACGTATTTTTGTTCCTAAATAATAAAAGTATTATTTCTGTTTTTTCATCGATATATATCCAAGTTACGAGTTATTCCTTGTTCTTGGTCTCCCATATTCCCTGAAAAACTCAACAGGTTATGGGCCCAGTAGTGCGAGGGAAGGAAATCTGAGTGATTAATTCGTCGAGTTGTTCGGCAACGGGTCGGTCGTACCGCGTGGCACGTGGCAGCCATTCTGTGTTTTTCCGTGGGCAAGAGCTGGGTCGTACGGTTTATCGGAAATAGCGTGCGCGGTCGAGACAGTTAAAAATGTCGGACAATATTTCAGTGAGACATATCAAGAAACTGGACGGAACAAATTTCCTGCCGTGGAAATTCGAAATGGTGGCTTTGTTCAGGGCAGCGAGTGTGCACAAGATCGTGGATGGCACGGATGTGCTGACGGCAGCGATAAAGAACGCGTGGGAAGAAAAGGATGCGAAGGCAAGAGTGCTGATTTCGACGACAATCGAGAGATCACAATTAATATCCTTGATCACCTGTGAAACCGCGAAAGCAATGTGGGACTCGTTGTGCAGCCAATACGAACAAAAGTCGGCCTCGAGCAAGTTGTCGTTGTTAAATAAATTTCACGCGTATCGAATGGAATCGGGTAATACGGTGGTGCAACATGTGTCGAAAGTTAAAAATATGTCGCTGCAGTTAAAGAATGTCGGTGAAACAATGTCTGACGCTACCGTGATGGCGAAAATTCTTTCCGGGTTGCCACCGAGTTATAGTAGTTTCCAAACGGCGTGGGATAATGTCGACGAAGAGAAACAGACGATCGACAATTTGACGGAACAACTTGTGCGCGAGGAAATGAGACACGGATCGAACGGTGATACGGTCGAAGTGTTAGCTGTTGTCAAAAACAGTGGCGTGAAGAAAAAACCGGCGAATTCGAAAGAAAAAGTGAATAAGTACCCTAAAAACATTAAGTGTTTCAAGTGTCACGAAAAAGGACACTTCGCGAGTCAATGTCCGCTAAAGAAACAAAGTGGTAGTGACAAAGACGCAAGTAGTTCGCAGAAATATGTGCTTGTGGCCGCGGTGAAAGAGAGCGGATCGACGACGCGGGAAAAGCGTATCGGTGTCTCGGCGGAACAAGTGAAGCGAATACTCGAGGTCGATAAAGTAGATGCCTGGATTGGCGATAGTGGCGCTTCTCGACACATTTCTCATCGACGCGATTGGTTCGAGACTCTCCGCACGGGCGTTGGTGGTACTGTGGTGCTTGGCAACGAAATTGAGTGCAAGATAGAAGGAGAGGGGAATATCAACATCGAAGCGTTTGTTGACGGACACTGGAATCGCGTACGGATCGAAAGTGTGCTATATGTTCCGGAGATAAAGAAAAATTTGCTTTCTATGGGTGCGTGTGCCGAAAAAGGCTGTTTTATCGGGATTGACAATGAACACGTGACAGTATCGCAGAAGGACGAAGTGGTTATGACCGGTGTAAATCAAGGCAACGCGATTTATCGAATGCTCGTCCGCGTGGTGTCACCGAAAGAAACAATGGAAATCAACGTGTCAACAGCCGATTTAAAAACGTGGCACGATCGTTTGGGACATGTTGGAGCTCGTGCACTCGAGGACATGGTTAAGAACGATCTTGTGACCGGCGTGAAGTTGAAAAATGTCGATAAGTTTTTCTGCGAGCCGTGTCAGCTGGGGAAGGCGCATCGAAAACCGTTTCAAGAAAAGTTGAGTTCGCGAGAAATGAAGCCGGGTGAGTGCGTGCATACAGACGTTTGTGGACCAATTCAGGTAAAATCTCAGGGAGGCGCGAGTTACTTCGTAACATTCATAGATGAAGCCTCGAGTTTTTGCCATGTTTGTTTTCTGAAACACAAAGACGAAATTTTTGAAAAATTCAAGATTTACGATCAGCTGGTCAAAAACAAGTTCAGGTCGAGGCTGAAGACAGTGAGATCGGACAACGGCGGCGAGTATAAAAATAAACAAATAGCAGCGTATCTTGAAGAACGAGGAATAAACATAGAGAATTCGGCGCCACACACACCACAACAGAATGGGAAGGCGGAAAGGGCAAATCGAACGATATTCGAAAGCGCTAGAACGATGATCCGTGCGAAAGATTTCCCGAAGACGTTGTGGGCTGAAGCGGTCAGTACAGCTGTGTATGTGCTCAATAGGACAACGCACTCAAGCAGAAAAGGCATCAAAACAGCGTACGAAGAGTGGACCGGAAGAAAACCGGAGCTAAGTCACGTGAGAGTTTTCGGATCGACTGCGTACGCTCATGTTCCCAAACAATTTCGAAAGAAACTCGACGACAAGGCAAAGAAATTGATGCTGGTGGGATACCAGGACGAGTCATCAAATTATCGTTTGTATGATTCAGCAAAGAAAACGATTGTTGTGTCTCGCGATGTCGTGTTTAACGAAACTGGGGCTAATGACAGTACGAGCGCGAGTGACTCCGAAGAAGAGGCACTACAACGAGCAGACGAAGCTGTTGAGATTCCGGACGTACAAGACGACGAAGCTGTACAGAATGAAGAAGCTCTACGTAACGAAGATGCAGTACCGGACAAAGAAGCTGTACAGGACAAGGCAGGACCACATCAGCGAGAAGTGCCTGGACGAGAACTCAGAGATCGAAGCAAAATTAAGCTACCAGGGTGGATGCTTCATTACGATATTGATTGCGTAGAGTACAGGGCGCCGGCAACGTTCCAGGAAGCGGTGAGTGGACCTGATAGGTCAAAATGGTCGGAAGCTATTAATCAGAAACTGCAAGCTCACGAGAATAACGAAATATGGACGGTGGTCAGAAAGAAACCCGAGGACAAGCTGATAGACTCAAAATGGGTTTTTAAGGTCATTCAGGGGCCATCAACGGGTGAATGCTGCTACAAAGCACGTTTATGTGCATGAGGTTTTCTGCAGCGACAGGGTGTGGATTATAACGAAACGTTTGCACCTGTTATTTGTTACGATTCGCTCCGGGCATTCCTGGCGAAGACAACAGAGAAAGATTACGAGCTGATTCAGTTTGACGTTTGTACGGCCTTCTTATATGGTGAACTGGAGGAGGAGATTTTTATGAAGGTTCCTGAGGGTCTCACTATTGAAGGAAGTTCGGATGTGCAAGAAGATTACGTCTGCAAACTGAACAAGTCGCTCTATGGCTTGAAACAGGCACCCAGGAGCTGGAATCGCAAGTTTAGTAAGTTTCTGATAAAGTTTAACTTCACTCAAGGCGATGCGGACCAGTGTATATTTAAAGGGTGTGTCAATGGCGTGAATGTCTTTCTAGCGTTGTTTGTCGACGATGGCCTTGTGGTATCAAAATCGATTGGAGTGCTGAATGCTGTAATAGATTATCTGAAAAGCGCGTTTAAGATAACAACAGGAGACGCGTCGCGATTTGTAGGCTTGGAGATCGAACGAAATCGTGCCGAGAAAACGATGATTATTCATCAGTCCGAGTACGCTGAAAAGATCTTGAAAAAGTTTGGTATGTTGGATGCGAAATCTGTATGTGTGCCTGCTGACCCGAACGTTGTATTGTATCCAGCAGAAGACGAAGATGTATGCGAGAATGTGCCGTATCGCGAAGCGGTAGGATCGCTAATGTTCTTGGCTGTTGTGTCGCGTCCGGATCTTGCATTTGCGGTCAATTCAATATCGAAGTACCTGAATAAGTATAGTCGCGCGCATTGGTTGGCTGTTAAACGTATTTTCGCGTATCTGGTCGGAACGAAGGATCGCGGAATACTCTACAAAAGTGGAGGAAACGAGTCGGAGCTTATCGGCTATAGTGATGCCGATTTTGCGGGCGATATACAGGGTGATTCGAAACAACCTTTTACCGTTGAAAGTACAGATTCGTGACAAAATTCTGAGACGACTTTTCCTTTTGCAAAATTTTGTCTGAAGCTTACTTTCTGAGTTATCAAGCAAAATACTTACCCTATCGCTGGCCGAGTACAGGAGGTAGACAGGAGTGGCGCGATTCACCATTAGACGCGGGCGCTTACGTCGGGTGCCCGCTGCGCGATCAGTCGATCGATCAATGGATCGAGCTGCGTCCCAATATTTACTGCCAGCACAGAAAATCTACAGTTCGCGTTATGCATAGATTTTCAGAACTGGCAATAACATTGGATAACGATAATTACAATGATACACGCACACACATGCAAGCACGTTCACTCACTCGTGTTATTGTTTTCTCTCACAAACTTTACTTAAATACACTTAACTTTACTTTTTTTACTCACATACTTAAAATGTGCAATTATTATTAACAATACACAATGAGTCACATTACTATGTTTACGCAAGCGTTACTTCTGTAGTAAGTTACTCAAATTATCATTTACGATAATCCACTCCGCGTAAACGGAGGTCTCTGCATAATTCACTCCGCGTAAACGGGAGTCTAGCAGAATTATCGTAAATTACTACAGAAGTAATGCTCGCGTGAACGTGGTAACTGTCAACTCGCTGTGTTTACAACAAGATGCACTGCTATCCTTTAAGTGTAGAAAGGTGTAGAGGTGCGCGCCATCTCTAGCCATCGCGCACCTCTACACCTTTCTACACTCAAAGGATAGCAGTGCATCTTGTTGTAAACACAGCGAGTTGACAGTTACCACGTTCACGCGAGCATTACTTCTGTAGTAATTTACGATAATTCTGCTAGACTCCCGTTTACGCGGAGTGAATTATCGTAAACGATAATTTGAGTCACTTACTACAGAAGTAACGCTTGCGTAAACATAGTAATGTGACTTATTGTGTATTGTTAATAATAATTGCACATTTTTAAGTATGTGAGTAAAAAGAGTAAAGTTAAGTGTATTTAAGTGAAGTTTGTGAGAGAAAACAATAACACGAGTGAGTAAACGTCCTTGCATGTGTGTGCGCGTGTATCATTGTAATTACCGTTATCCAATGTTATTGCCAGTTCTGAAAATCTATGCATAACGCGAACTGTAGATTTTCTGTGCTGGCAGTAAATATTGGGACGCAGCTCGATCCATTGATCGATCGACTGATCGCGCAGCGGGCACCCGACGTAAGCGCCCGCGTCTAATGGTGAGTCGCGCCGCTCCTGTCTACCTTTTGTACTCGGCCAGCGATAGGGTAAGTATTTTGCTTGATAACTCAGAAAGTAAGCTTTGGACAAAATTTTGCAAGAGAAAAAGTCGTCTCAGAATTTTGTCACGAATCTGTACTTTCAACGGTAAAAGGTTGTTTCAAATCACCCTGTAGAAACGCGTCGGTCGACCAGCGGATTCGCGTTTATGTTTGCGAACGGGGTGATTTCTTGGTCAAGTCAACGCCAGAAAATTGTAACGTTGAGTACCACGGAATCGGAATACGTGGCTGCTACAGCTGCTGCGCGAGAAGCAGTTTGGTTGCGAATGTTACTCGAAAAAATCGATTCGCGTTGTGATAAACCGACTGTGATTTGGGTTGATAATCAAAGTGCTATAAAGCTTGTGAAAAATCCAGAATTCCATAAGCGCACTAAACACATAGGTGTTAAGTACCACTTTGTGCGTGAAAAAGTAGCTAGTCGTGATGTCGAGGTAAAATATGTTCCTACGAAATACCAAAGAGCCGATATATTTACGAAAGCGTTGCCGAGAGTACAGTTTAACTTGCTGTGTGAAATGTTGTCGATAACGAGTGCTCAAACGGTGAGTGTGTTTGAATGAGTGTTTTTCACACTCGAATCTCCCGCGCCTGCGAGCGCCAATAGTAACGGAGAAGCATTAGTATGACTGTGTGACGAGAGGAGCGCGATACTAAGCGGACGTCGAATTTTTGTTCCTAAAACTCTCCACTTCCGCAAAGAGTTTCGTGAAAGATACACGTATTTTTGTTCCTAAATATTAAAAGTATTATTTCTGTTTTTTCATCGATATATATCCGAGTTACGAGTTATTCATTGTTCTTGGTCTCCCATATTTCCTGAAAAACTCAACAAGAACTACATCAAAGATCTTCCAGTTGAAAGGAAAAGAACCGTCTATCAAAATCCGATTAAAATCTCGAGTAACTTAATCACAGCAGACTCAGGAAGAAGCTTTAAAATATAATTAGAGATTAGATCAGGCCCAGGCGAGCTGTTAATTTTCGAAGAGGAAATAGCGAATTTGAGATCCCCCAAAGAAAATTTATCATCAAAATTAGAAACTTGAGAAGTAATTAAAGTATCTTCAAAATTATGTGACACCCACGGAAGGGAAAAATTATTAATAAAATTATAAATACTATCAACTCTACTATTGGATGGAATAATACTTTTATTAAAAAATGCAGAATTCCTAAAAGACTTAATAGAATCCCAAAAAGTCTTAGGATTAAAATTATCATTTAAATCATTGATAAAGGAAATAAAATTCGCTTTTTCCTCTTACGAATAATTTTTCAACAAACTTCAGAACAACTATTATATACGGCAAGATTCTCCCTAGAAAAATGAGACATACAATCCTTAAAGGAACGTTTTCTAAAAGCTACTGCATCTTCACACTCCTTATCCCACCAAGGTTTATTAAATCGTTTTTTAGCAGGTTTTGGCAAATACGATTTACACGAGTTTAACTTGGAATCAAAATAACAGATAGATCCAGAAGATTCGAAGATACTAGCGCCAACTCGAAGTGCGCAGGCAATAATAGAAGAATTCCATAGTTCATAAGCAGCAGCTCCCGACAAATTCTCAACAGACAAACTCTCCATATACTTATGGACAAGCTCACAAAATTTTTCTTTATCTAGATTCTGCGTATACATCCTGGCTCTATTAAAGGAATTAAAAGTATCAGAACTACTGTTGAATTGCAGAACAATAGGATAATAGTCACTACCAAAAGGCTCATCTAAAGTTCTCCAAAAACAGCTGTGACAAAGAGACTGAGAAATTAAGGATATATCTGGAGCACTTCGAAAATCAGGATTCTCAGACACCCTAGTGGGAGAACCATCATTAAGAAAAACTAAATTTGAAATAGATAAAGCATCAGCCAAAGCAGAACCATCCCTATTAGTCCTAGAAGATCCCCAAGCCTCGTGATGAGTGTTAAAATAACCACATATTATAATATTCTGAGAATAAACAGATGATACGATAGAATTAAAAAGATAAGTCCAAGTAACTGAGTTAACGTAAATATGAGGTGGTTTATACAAAAAAAAATAAAGATTCTATTAGGAGAAATACTCTTACTACAAAATGAAATACACGAAAGTTCTATACCCGGGTTATTAGAAAAATTATAATCAAAAATCACAGGATCGAATTCCTTGCGACAAAGAATAGCAGTTCCTCCATATCCGTTATCATAAGATCTATCATTTCTAAGAACAAGAAAATCTTTGAATGAAAAATAAGAGCGATCATTAAGCCAAGTCTCTTGCAAACAGATGATATCAAAATCCTTACATAGATTAAAAAATTCAGGTAATTTATTTGTAATACTTCTACAATTCCACTGCAATATTTTTAAAGGCATAGTAAATTATAATTATTTCAGCTTACTAAAAATTATATGAAGGTAATGTAGCACCGCTAAGGCTTTATTAGTTTCAGATTTACCCGAATTATACAGATAACGCAAATCATGAAGCACAATATCAGGAGTAGGGATGGTATTCGACAATGACCGCAGAGAATCATAATCAAACTGAGGAGCCTCCCGGCCACCAGTAGCACCCTCCACTACACTCGGCGCAGGGGATGTAACCATAGGAGAAGAACATATAGTATTCTCCAAAAAGGAACCATCATCCGATACATTAAACTTTTTTGAAATTCTCCTTTTCTTACTATGAGAAAGATTAATATTAGAGCCTTTATCCAGATTCTTAGAAAACTCGATTTTATCCCAAATCATAAACGCATATACTCTAAATAAATCAACAGTTTGTTGGCAAGACAAAATCTTCCTGGATTTAACAATTTTCTTCGCCTGTGCATGAGAAGAATTTGTATATGCCATAACCGTGTTAATAATCTTATGATCAGAGAAAACCGGGCAAGTAACATCAGAGGAAAAATGACTCCCTCCACAGTTAATACACTTAGGATCGGCACTACAACTGTGACGATACGCGTACTCGTCACTCGCGCTACGGCCCTGACGGCGGCCTAGCGCCCGTTCAGCGTGCACGCCTGATCAGCGTGCACTCCAGTGCCCGAGCGGTGGGGCAACCCGAGCGGTGGGGCGGCCCCCACCATCCGCGCTCGGGGTATAAATAGGGGGCTCGAGCCGACACCAGGCACCAGTCCTGTCCTGATCCTGGTCTCGACACGACCGCTCTCCTGACCACGTTGGGCGCTCCCAACGTTTCTTCCTCCGTACAGAGAACGGGTGCTCCCGTTCTCACCTGGGTGCTCCCAGGGTACGGGCCTACCAGCCGGGCGCTCCCGGTTGGCTCTACCTGTCTGTTCCTGCTTGGGGTCGGGCGCTCCCGACCCTTTCCGCCGTACAGGCAACGGGTGCTCCCGTTGTCAAGCCGGGCGCTCCCGGTGTACGGGCCGCTCAGTCGGGTGCTCCCGACTGAGCTCCTACCCAGACCACCTGTCCGCGTTTACTCGCGATCCGTAAGGCAAGCGTGCCTCCGCGTTTACTCGCGATCCGTAAGGCAAGTGTGCCTCCGCGTTTACTCGCGATCCGTAAGGCAAGCGTGCCTCCGCGTTTACTCGCGATCCGTAAGGCAAGCGTGCCTCCGCGTTTACTCGCGATCCGTAAGGCAAGTGTGCCTCCGCGTTTACTCGCGATCCGTAAGGCAAGTGTGCCTCCGCGTTTACTCGCGATCCGTAAGGCAAGTGTGCCTCCGCGTTTACTCGCGATCCGTAAGGCAAGTGTGCCTCCGCGTTTACTAGCGATCCGTAAGGCAACGGTGCCTCCGCGTCTACTCGACCGACACAGCGGCCCGACCGTATAATACATTCATACAGCGGCTCGGCGGAGCATACACGCTACACGCACACACATACACATTCATCTTGGTGTATATGAAGAAAGGAATAAATTATCTATTTTGAAACCAACCAGTGTTTCCACGTTTTCTCACCCTGGCACGACGAGCTAATTCCGAGCGAGAAAACGCGTACCGTTACACAACTCTCAGAGCCATGTTGCAAACTACACCTTTCACAAGAAGGACTACTTCTACAAGTATATGTAGAATGCCCCCATCTAAAGCAATTCGTACACCTACGAACTCTGTTAATGAAAGGAGAAATCCTGCATCTAACACTCCAAATGTTAATATAAGAAGGAAGCAAATTAGGCATGAAGATTACCTTAATAAATGCAGAGTCACGTAATTCATTAGTGGATTTATCACGAAATTTGAGTCTCTCCATCGTATGAATAATGACAGGGTCACATGGCCAAGAAATACCCTCTTGAATATCCCGAATTGAAAAAGAGGGAAGCACATCCCTAATTACACCAACTCTAAAAATCTTATAATTAGGCGCATAAGCAACCAGCTCAGAAGGAAGTAGATCTTCACTCTCAATTAACGTGTTAGCATCCGCATAAACCGAGAACTCAACACACATTATATTTTTTCCTAATCTACGAATCGAAGAAATACTATTAAATTTACGAATAAGAATTTTACCCAAACTCATGGGATGCAAATTGCCGATATTTGAGAAATTAGACAATGACTCAATATGCACCGGATAAGGCGCAACAACCAAATCGGAGTACCCATTGTCTCTCTGAGATTGTATAAACTGGCTCCTACCAGACATCTGACTCGTTAAACTCGAGTTAGTTTTCGATTTATCCGAGCTCAACGAGAATTCGACATCTTCCCCGCGACGAGGGCGTTTATTTCCCGGAGACTTCATAGCCGAAGAAGACTCTACGTTCGATTCCGGAAAACGAACTTTCTTACTTTTAGTCATCATAGACACCGAAAATAATATTTCAATATGCGACGAAATACAATATCTGAAAATAAGACAGGAATGAGAACGTAGGAATTCAAAACAACACCACAACACGACACCAAGGACAACAGACAATACACAAGGAATGTATAAGAAAAGGAAAAACAGGGACAGGAACACAGCACTCTTGACGAAAATAACACAAATTCCAATAGACTAAATTAAGATATATGATATAAAAATATTAAATATATGTGCTTAATAACTAAATAAACTAAAGAAAAGAAAAAATCATCGTGAGAAAAAGATCTTAAAAAAATATATAAATGAAGTCGCAAATATTAATAAACTAAATATAAAAGAAAAATTATTATATTAAAAAAAGATTAAAGAAAAAACTAATATCAGAAAAAAGGGAATAAGATAGTGAAATAACTGAAATAATATAAAGAAAAAATACAAAAATATGAAAGAGAAGTTAAGGATACGTCTAAATTAATTATGCTCACATCTATGAAAAAGCAAGAAACTATATAGAAAAGAAATAATTACTTTGCTCACAATAACCACAAACAGAGTAACTTAGCTTTAGAGTACTCTGCACTCGACCTCCAAGGGGGGAAATTCCCACGAGGCACGCAGCAAAACGATCCTTCGTAAATCGCAAAGTAATCTACGCTCGATCCAAAAGTCGAAAAATTCTTCACACGTGGTCCGCAGCTAAGACTCCCAATATTCCTCCAATCGCCAGCAAATAAAGCCACTTCAGCTCACAGCATCCACACACAAAATCAATTAAGACCGCCGCTCGTAAGAACAAAGAAACGAGCCGGAAGCACCCGTACATACGTCTACCCCCGACTACGGTTCACGACGGTCTCCCCGGCGAGAGACGGTCAAGGACGTGGTAAAGCGCGTCGCATCGTGCCGCGAGTCGCAAAGGCCCGTCATTACGGCCAATCCAGGCCAATCACTTCAGTTTGCGACCCGTTTTCCTTCGGTCTCGCCAATCGAAGGGGCGCTGCCGCAAATTCACTAATGGGCAGACGGTAGCTCTGAGGTATCCGCGATATGATTTCTTCGAGGTATCCACGGTAACAGATTCTGTTCGCCAAATATTCCGTATGGGCGCCAGGTGCGATTACGCGCACCACGTTTCGTCAATTCGATGCAAGTATAAATCTACAGCTCGAACGCCGGCTCAGGGCGTCGGTTACGTTATTTGTTGTGAGGAGAGTAGGAGAGGGAGCGCAGCGCAATCAACACAAATTAAATAATGAATAATAATGTATTTCAAACGAAAGGGATAATAATATGGAGCGAAGTCGGGCCGCCTCGCCGGCGACCGCCGCTCGAAGTAACGTCTCAAACGCACGCTATCTCGCTCGCAATCGCAAAAATACCGTATGCACTACCCGCGGAACGCGAATCTCACACACACGAATCAGCCACGCGTCTCATTCACACGAGTTAAACACGAGTCTCATGCTCTACAAGTTCTCTTACGCGAGAAGCACGCCCGCGGCTCGCAAATCGCCGCCACGCGGGTCATCACACACGCACGCAAATTCACACACACAACTCGGCCGCCCCGCTCACGGCGTACGCTAAACAACAATGGATACGGCAATTAACCGGTAGACACGAAACGACACCCGGTAACTAATCGGTATGCGCGAAACGACATCCCGGCGAGTGACCGCGACGATACTTGCATGCACGGTACGCGGCACCAATCGCGACTTTAAGCAGCACAATGTATCCGCGGGACTTTTTTCGGGTACGCACGAAAATTCGCGCGCGCGCGAGGGCGCGGCGCAATATCTCATGGGGAGCGTTACCGCACCGCTCGCCCGTGGAATTTTCCCCGAACAGACGCGACAACGATACACGACACTAATCGCGACTTTAACACAATAAACGCGAAATACCGGTAGTCTCGACACCGTGAACGCGATACGACGATCACGACCTCGACGCAAGAAACAAACACTCAACGGTAACCGACGCAATATACGCGGAACAACGATAGTCTCGACACAATGAACTTGATACGGTAATTATGACTTCGACGCAACAAACGCGGAATGACTGTCGGCCGCGCAAGAGTTCTCGGAAAGGGCCTCACAATATATTTTACAGGCACGATCTCGGCCAGGCCTGCGACCACAAAGTTATTTCCGACGGAAGTCGGTATCAATGAAAACGGTACTCTAATCGGTACTTGTATATAATAATCGTCTGGGGCCATGGCCGAGATCGAGCCAACGAGAATACGGTAGCACCGGAGTGGAGATCTTACAATTTGCTGCTCTCGCTGCTTCTCCGCTTCGCTGCCTCGGGGTCGCGTTCCGGAGGTGGCTCTTCGGCTAGCGTTTGCTTGACAGTGAAGAGCGGCCGGCCCGGCGAGATCACGTTGGGCCCCCGCGCATGCGCTCCAAGCTCGCGGTGTATCGCCCCGCCGATCCGTCGCGCGCGCCGCCGTGTTCGCGGCGCCGCTTCTGGTGCTTTCAGCCTGCCCGCGATCCTTTGAATCGGCTGCTATCAGGTGTGGGCCCATCTCAGCTCTAGCCCGGCTGGCCAGGCCATGGCTATACTGCTCGGTGTCCTCGATATCGTCGGGGAGGCGTCCGGGTCGCTTACCCGCGCTGCAGTCGCGGTGTCGCGCCCTTCCGTGTGTGACGGTACGGCCCGGGGTGCAATGTGCGAGGCATTCTGCGCGTCTCCGCGGCGGTAGGCCCAAGTGACTCGCCCGTCGGCCAGCCATTCCGCTCAGCGTTCCCCAAGCCTCCTTCTCTCCCTCGTTGCGACATACGTCGTTACACCGGTCCTCTGTGGATCATCCGCTCCGGCACCACCTGTCGTATCTACAAGCTCGCTCGCAAATTAATTAAATCGCGAATAACCATCCCGTACTCCGGTCGAGGCGCCATCCCCGACCCTCCCCTCGGCCGAGCTACCGTCTGGGCGGTGGACGCGACAATGTCACGTCACAACTCCCCCCTCCCAGACGAGGGCCGAGGGGATTCCTCCCCCGATAGCAGCAACCACCACTCCGGCACCGGTTACGCCACCAGACCAATGTCAAAAAAAACTGAATCGTGCCCTACTGTGGCCCCGAAAACTCCCGCAGCCCGCTTCCCTCCGCAACCACCCCGAAGCTCCAATACCGACATCAAACCGGGCGCACGCGACCGCCACCCGAGAGACCCTAACCGGGCAACGCCCCCGCACGCGAGACAACCATGACCATCCGCACGCTGGTAGGAGGGAAAAAAACAATACGGACACAAGCGCTCTTTCGGTTCCAATCACCCTTTATCAACCAATCGGGTACGGGTTACATATGCACCACACAAATAGGACAAAGGGGGTAAGGAAGCTCTGGCGGTTTATGCAGCGGCTACCTCCGCCTGGACCGGCTGCGGCTGCGGCTTCTCTTGCGGTCCCTGGGTCCTCTGGGGCCGGTGTACGGCTGCGCTTGGAGGTAGGAGGGGGCGCAGCGCCGGCACCCCCGAAGGGTGACCCCTGGTTCCCCGCAGCCGTAACAAAACTCGTGCTGGCGTGGCAGAAGACAATCCGAGTAGGAGTGCCCCCCGGAGGAGCAGTTCCAGCAGCCCCCCCGGGGTCCGCGCATGGCCATGACCTCCTCCACGTGGCCGCCCGCCTGGACCGCAATTTCCCGTCGCTCCCCGTCCACGAACCGCGATGCGAGGTCCCTCCTCGCGGCGTCGAGCATCCTCTGGGCCTTGATCGCCTGGCCCTGCGCGCGGCGCTCGTTCACGCGCGCGGCGTCCGCCTCCCTCCTAGCCTCCCGGAGGTCGTTCTCTAGCCGCTCTCTGGCCGCCCTCACTTCTTGGAGGAGTTCGCGCTCTCTCGTGGTCCCCTTGGTCTGTGTGGTGGCGTCCTTTGCTTCGACCCCCCAGTTCTGGGTCCACATGTCCCACTGCACGATCTCGCGCACCACGGCGCCCCGGTCCGTGTACCTCGCTTCCTGGACCTGCAGACCGGTGTCCTCGAGGTCACGCCAGAACCCCGGTTCGTTGCACCGGATATGGTGCCACAACCGAAGGTATTGGCTATAGAATTGCCGCCAAATACGACGGGTTTCGATGGTCGCCATCGCCGGTATCCCAGGTATCCTAATTGCCAGGGGCAGCAAGGTGGTAGGGTTTTAGGTCTTGGACATGTACCTTCCCGACGGGCGATCCGTCCGGCCGTGCTAATTTGTAGACGACCGGAGAGATCACCCGCTTAATCCGAAACGGTCCCTGGAACTTCGGTGCCAGCTTTCCCGCGATATTTTGTACGGCGGACGACAATACGTGCTGTCGTTTCAACACTAAGTCGTTAACGCAAAATCTACGTGGCCGCCTCCGGAGGTTATATCTCACGGCCTGCTGTTGGTTTGCCTGCTCCAAGTTTTCCGCCACCCATTCTCTAACCGCGCGCATTTCCGCCATTCGCTGCGACCACTCCGCAGGGTCTCCCGCTTCGGTCTCGGTAACGTTCTCCCGACGGTCGCGCAACGTGTCGGGCAATATCAACTCGCGCCCGAAATTCAAAAATGCCGGTGAGGTACCTAACGAGGAATGGTTCGCCGTGTTATACGCGAAACGCAAGCGCAATAAATGTTTATCCCACTTTCTATGATCCTTCTCGATATATGGCACAATCATTGTTTTCAACACTCGATTCACCCTTTCTACTGGGTTTGCTTGAGGGTGGTAAGGAGGTACCGTAACGTGCGCTATTCCGTTTTCTTCTGCGAAACCTTTCATTACTTTGTTTATAAATTCCGTCCCGTTATCCGTCAAGAGGGTTTTCGGTGTGCCCCACCGCGACACGATCAAATCCTCAAGAGCTTCTTTAATCTTCGGCTCCGTGGCCGCCCGTAACGCCCGGATTTCCACCCATTTCGTAAAAAGGTCTTGTATTACTAATATGTATTGATATCCTGCCTTACTGCGGGGCAGCGGCCCTACGATATCCGCGGCGACGGTGGTCCACGGTCCCTCCACTCTACGGCGTCCCATCCACCCCGCGGGACTCGCCTGCTCTACCTTCGTTCGCTGACATATGTCGCACGTTCGGACGTGCCTCGTTACGTCTCGAAACAAGTTCGGCCTGTAGTAAGAAACGGCGACGCGTTGGTAGGTTTTCTCGATACCTAGGTGACCGGCTTGAGGAGCGTCGTGCGACTCGCGAAGGGCTTCCGCGCGAAGTTCTCGCGGCAATACCAACTTCTATCGGTCAAGGTCCTCCACGATATCCGAGATGACCGGCCTCGGTCGCAAAAAGTATAATTTCCCCTCCACTATCCTCCAATGCGCGAATCTTTTCGGATCGGTAGCTACTTCGTTATATCGTTTGCGGTACCATACGTCGGACGTGTCCTCACACTCCGCGATCTCTACTACGGCGTTCACGTTAACGGCGTTCTCTTCTTCTCCTCATACATTCGCGACAGCGCGTCAGGCACGTGGTGCAGGGCTCCCTTCCGGTATTCCACCGTGTAGTCGTATTCCAACAGTTCGAGGGCCCAACGGGCCAATTGACCTGTAGGATTTTTCAGGTTATGTAACCATCGCAAACTACTATGATCGGTAATGACGGTAAATCTATATCCCTCTAAGTAGGGCCGGAATTTCTGGATTGCCCACACCACGGCCAAACACTCCTGTTCTGTTACCGAATATTTTCTTTCGGGATCCGTTAACACGCGACTGGCATACGCGATCACCCGTTCTTCGCCCTCTAATTTTTGCGTAAGTACAGCCCCCAGCCCTACCGAACTCGCGTCGGTCTGTAATACAAAGGGCTCCTCGAAATTTGGGCACGCTAGTATCGGGGCGGACATGAGATGCCCTCGGATGCTATCGAAGGCGCGACACTGGTCATCCCCCCACTCCCAGCGCCTGTTTTTCTTTAAAAGGCGGGTAAGCGGCTCGCTAAGCGTGGCAAATTGCGGTATGAATCTGCGGTACCACGAGGACATTCCCAAAAACCTGCGCAGCTGTCTAATGTTTTGCGGCGCCTGGTACTTCAAAATTGGCTGAATTTTCTCGGGATCCGTTGCGAGGCCCCCCTTTCCGACGACGAATCCTAAGTACCGTACCTGAGGTCGACAGAACTCGCATTTTTCCGAGTTTATAGTTAGGCCCGCTGCCGATATTTTATCTAGCACGCGTTTTAACCACTCCATGTGTTGTTCGAATGTTTCCGTCGCGATAATTATGTCATCTAGATAGTTAAATGCAAATGGTTCCATTTCCGGGCCTATTAGCGTATCGAGCAATCTTTGAAACGTGGCCGGGGCGTTATGCAATCCGTACGGCATTCTGCGAAAATGGAATAGTCCCATCCCGGGGACACTAAAGGCGGTGATTTCGCGGCTATCTTTAGCTAACGGTATCTGGAAATACGCTTGGCTCAAATCAATGGTCGATATGTATTTCGCCTTACGTAATTTATTTGTGATACCTACATGTTCGGTATCGGGTACGCGTCTTTCTTTGAGATCTCGTTAACTCCGCGGAAATCTATACAAAATCGGTATTTGCCGTTCGGTTTTTTCACCATAACTATCGAATTCGACCACTGGCTCGAAGAAGGCTCGATAATTCCGGCTTTCAACATTTTATTCACCTCCGCGCGAATGGCTTCCTGAACTTTCGGCGACACTAGGTAGCAACGCTGTTTAATCGGCGCGTGATCCCCCACATCGATTCTATGCTCGGTCAAGCTAGTAATTCCCGGGTCTTCCGGTGGAGTAGGTAGCGTTTGTAAGAAAAAATCTAGCGTATCTTTCTGATCCGGTGTTAGCTGTGCTAGTCCACAAACCGAAGATGTCCCCTCCCTGTCGAAACAGTAGCAAATATGTGGTCCATCCGCGAAGTACCACTCGGCCCTCGCGAAATCCAACGCGATAACGAACCTCGTCAGAAAGTCCATCCCGACAATGCACGACACCGACAAATCTGGCAATACCTCCACGGTCATTTCATGACTTCGGCCTTTCAATCGGATTGGCAAGGAAACGTCCCCCTGAATCGCGGTTATCTGTCCGTTTGCCATTCGGATACGCGCTCCGCCTTCGCGCGCGGTCGGCAGGCCTAGGCTTTCCGCAATCCGCATTCCCTCGCGACCGATAGGAGTGCAACTCGATCCCGAGTCCACAAGTGCCAATACCGAATGTCCACCTATACAAATTCTAAAGTACCGAAGAGGCGGTAACTCGGCGGGCTCGAAGGTAACAAATGAGTGCGCCTCCGCCGCGGTATCCACGGGTCAGGTCCTCGTTTCGAAACTCGGGGCCGTAGGGACCCGTCCTACAAACTCCCTCCCGCGTTTCCCGAACACGCTTGGCAAGTCCTCGTGGTAAATCCGCTGTTTCCCACACCGATAACAGTGGGTTTGCCGAGCCTCCCTACAATTGCGCGCCCGATGTCCCGTCTTTTCGCAGTTCCAACACTGCATACTCGCGTCCCCTACCCCGATTCCCGCCGCGGTATCCGTGACTGTCGAGCTCGCGGTAGCAGCAGGGCTAGTCGCGGTCGGCGTGGATCACGTGGCTTTCTTTCTACTTCCGGTTTTGCGGTTCACCGCCTCCCCGGCGGCGACGGTGATCGGATTTTTCGGCTTCCCTTTTGGCGCGTGGTACGCCAAATCGGGGAAGATAGACTGTTCCGGCGGTAACGGGGTCCGGTAGTACTTGTCCGCGAGCAAACTACGTTCCACCCGCGTGGCCAAATCTTCTAAAGTGTGGAAATCGCGGAACTCCTGACGACGTATCGCGATCTGCAAGCGCGGTAACAAATTTCGGTGTGCAAACGTTAGTTGTTCCGATAAACTCCACGGGGGGTTCATTCGACCGAACAAAGCGCGCAAACACGTCAGATAGTCCGTGGCGGCCTCGTGCTCTCCCTGAGTTCTCCGCAGGACCTCCTCCCGAAGCATGTATTGGTAATCGGGGTCACCGAACCGGGCCCTCCACGCGCTTTCAAAGTCATCCCAACCACGCCAGTTTTGACTTTCGAGCCGCACCCAATACAGCGCTACGTCCGACAAAAAAAGTGGTAGACACTTGAACAGGTCCGCGTCGTTGATCGGAATAATTGCACGGGCATCCTTTATCCGCAAAAGGAACGCCTCGGCATCGCTACCTCGCTTTCCCGAGAAGTGGAGATTTTACTTCCGCATCAAGGTATACGCCTCGGACGCGGATCCCCGCGCGGACCGATCCCCGCACGCAAAACCGGAAGTATCCCCCTGATATCCAAATTTCAATCCACTAAACGTTGGACGACCTGCTCGATATTCAATTTGATGATCCAACTATATGGCAAACTTCCCTCCCGCATCTCGCGAGTCCCGACCTTCTCCTCGCGGTCCTATCCGCGGGAGCCACGAAACAACAAGGTAACACACGTGGACGGAAACAGGTATCTTATTTAATTTCCGCCCCGATCATACGCGAAAAGATCGACAATAATAACGCGGAACGTATGCCAGTCGCAATAATATCGAAAGTCGCTACGCACAAAGGATCGCCACGGCGAAAGTCAACATAATATCCTATACTAGAGTCGAAGGCAATAACATCCCGCTCGCGGTAAACACGCAGGAATTCGGCGAAAGAAACGAAAAGAAAGCGCGCAGTTCCCAAACAACGCAGGCAAATCAAACAAAGCGAACTCAACAACCAAGGTCGCAAAAATCATGTGGCACCGACATTCCAGAGCCGAAATAATAAATAATATCTAATACACATACGATCTCATACGCGGTAAACGAAACGGTATAGGGAAAAAAAAACATTAGGTTCCATCATACACAACACACACAGAAAATACGGAGTTCAAACACATTTAATTATTGCGCACGCTCGCTCTCCACAAATTCTTCCACAAATTTTTCCGTTTTCTTAAGCGAGATCGCCCCACGTTGGGCGCCAAAATTTTGCGACCCGTTTTCCTTCGGTCTCGCCAATCGAAGGGGCGCTGCCGCAAATTCACTAATAGGCAGACGGTAGCTCTGAGGCATCCACGATATGATTTCTTCGAGGTATCCACGGTAACAGATTCTGTTCGCTAAATATTCCGTATGGGCGCCAGGTGCGATTACGCGCACCACGTTTCGTCAATTCGATGCAAGTATAAATCTACAGCCCGAACGCCGGCTCAGGGCGTCGGTTACGTTATTCGTTGTGAGGAGAGTAGGAGAGGGAGCGCAGCGCAATCAACACAAATTAAATAATGAATAATAATGTATTTCAAACGAAAGGAATAATAATATGGAGCGAAGTCGGGCCGCCTCGCCGGCGACCGCCGCTCGAAGTAACGTCTCGAACGCACGCTATCTCGCTCGCAATCGCGAAGATACCGTATGCACTACCCGCGGAACGCGAATCTCACACACACGAATCAGCCACGCGTCTCATTCACACGAGTTAAACATAAGTCTCATGCTCTACAAGTTCTCTTACGCGAGAAGCACGCCCGCGGCTCGCGAATCGCCGCCACGCGGGTCATCACACACGCACGCAAATTCACACACACAACTCGGCCGCCCCGCTCACGGCGTACGCTAAACGACAATGGATACGGCAATTAACCGGTAGACACGAAACGACATTTGTACAACGCAATGACACTTTTACCCGGTAACTAATCGGTATGCGCGAAACAACATCCCGGCGAGTGACCGCGACGATACTTGCATGCACGGTACGCGGCACCAATCGCGACTTTAAGCAGCACAATGTATCCGCGGGACTCTTTTCGGGTACGCACGACAATTCGCGCGCGCGCGAGGGCGCGGCGCAATATTTCACGGGGAGCGTTACCGCACCGCTCGCCCGTGGAATTTTCCCCGAACAGACGCGACAACGATACACGACACTAATTGCGACTTTAACACAATAAACGCGAAATACCGGTAGTCTCGACACCGTGAACGCGATACGACGATCACGACCTCGACGCAAGAAACAAACACTCAACGGTAACCGACGCAATATACGCGGAACAACGATAGTCTCGACACAATGAACTCGATACGGTAATTATGACTTCGACGCAACAAACGCGGAATGACTGTCGGCCGCGCAAGAGTTCTCGGGAAGGGCCTCACAATATATTTTACAGGCACGATCTCGGCCAGGCCTGCGACCACAAAGTTATTTCCGACGGAAGTCGGTATCAATGAAAACGGTACTCTAATCGGTACTTGTATCTAATAATCGTCTGGGGCCATGGCCGAGATCGAGCCAACGAGAATACGGTAGCACCGGAGTAGAGATCTTACAATTTGCTGCTCTCGCTGCTTTTCCGTTTCGCTGCCTCGGGGTCGCGTTCCGGAGGTGGCTCCTCGGCTAGCGCTTGCTCGACAGTGAAGAGCGGCCGGCCCGACGAGATCACGTTGGGCCCCCGCGCATGCGCTCCAAGCTCGCGGTGTATCGTCCCGCCGATCCGTCGCGCGCGCCGCCGTGTTTGCGGCGCCGCTTCTGGTGCTTTCAGCCTGCCCGCGATCCTTTGAATCGGCTGCCATCAGATGTGGGCCCCTCTCAGCTCTAGCCCGGCTGGCCAGGCCATGGCTATGCTGCTCGGTGTCCTCGATATCGTCGGGGAGGCGTCCGGGTCGCTTACCCGCGCTGCAGTCGCGGTGTCGCGCCCGTCCGTGTGTGTCGGTACGGCCCGGGGTGCAATGTGCGAGTCATTCTGCGCGTCTCCGTGGCGGTAGGCCCAAGTGACCCGTCGGCCAGCCATTCCGCTCAGCGTTCCCCAAGCCTCCTTCTCTCCCTCGTTGCGACATACGTCGTTACACCGGTCCTCTGTGGATCATCCGCTCCGGCACCACCTGTCGTATCTACAAGCTCGCTCGCAAATTAATTAAATCGCGAATAACCATCCCGTACTCCGGTCGAGGCGCCATCCCCGACCCTCCCCTCGGCTGAGCTACCGTCTGGGCGGTGGACGCGACAATGTCACGTCACAAGTTATTCCGCCGCTGTGTCAAGTCGCCCGCCCTGCCTCGTCATCATGTACAGAGCGACCCGAGCGTCGTCCCACCGCGTGGGAAACCTCGCCGTCGGCGCCGCGAGAGGTAAGGATGCACCGCGACGTTCTCGCTTGAACAATAGGCGCGGTCGCTCTATCTCTCATTGCGTGTACCTAACTTCGAAAGAACTTGTTAGTATCATTGAAATATTGGTTTTTCTTTACCGTCTTAGAACAATGTCGATCACTCAGGATCGTCCGGAATTATACAAAGAAGTCAAGCTGTATAAAAACGCCCGGGAGTGGGAGAAGCACGATGATCTGTGTGCCGTGATACATTGCAACATTTGGAAAAGGCTTACATCAGGGTCTGCGTTACGCCAAAGGAATACACGGAAGCGTGTAGCAAACTGTTATTGCAATATAGAGCTACGTTTAAACAGGTGAGCGTTCAGTGCATAAATTGAGAATTAATGAGTCCCTTTATATACGTTATTTTTATATTTATCGAGTATATTTAATGAAGAATAGTATATGTATAAACTCAAGTATATTTAACGGAGAATATATAAACTCCATTTTCTTGTTATAGGTACAAAGCGATCAATTTCCAACAATTTATACCTTCTCCAGAGCATTCCGCTTAGATTGTCCCGCTGCCCTCGAGAGAATCAAAGAGGACAGGCCAATCACGATAAAAGACAACAAGGGCAATACTTTTAAATGCATTGCCGACATTGTTTCGCTGTTTATCACACTCATGGATAAATTACGACTGGAAATCAAAGCCATGGATCAACTGCACCCGGATCTAAGAGATTTCATGGACACCATAAATCGCCTCAGTATACTACCCAGTGACTTTGATGGTAAAGAGAAAGTTTTAGAGTGGTTGCAGACCCTTGATAATATGTCTGCTTCTGATGAATTATCGGACACTTAAGTCAGACAATTAATATTATTATATTATTAATATTATTATTTCAGATTATTTACTCGCAATCAAGGCATGTATACTATCGAAATTTGCAAGGAAACCCAGAGATTTACGTGACGTAGACAGGTGGAAGGCCACGGAATTTCGGCAATTTTTATTGTACACTGGAATTGTCGTAATGAAACCAATATTATCTTCGACTCCCTATACTCACTTCGTTTGTCTTTGTGTTGCTATAAGAATATTAATTGATCCGCAATTGTGTTTCAAATTTAACGCTTATGCAGATTCACTGTTGTTGTGGTTTGTTTCCAACTTTGGAAGTATTTATGGTGATAAATATATATCTCATAATGTTCACAATCTCAGTTGCTTTAAGATTGAAAATCACATGCAAAAGATAAAGAAGAAATTGCATAACAGCGGTAAACCTCTGGAGGAATAAAAGTGTACAACTTAGTCTATAAGAAAGATGTATGCCTGCGTCTTTTATCGCAATTCTGAGTTTTAAGTCAGGTTATCTATATTTGTTCTTCTGCATATAGTTGTGATAATCCTACAGACTGAACTTATAGATTGTTGCAGGTGATATTAATATGTATGTAAATACATTGTACATATATACATATGTATATGTACATGTATCTTAATTGTCATTTTTAGTTTTTGCTCGAACATTGTCAGATTTTACTTTTTTTCGTGTTAGTTTTCTACGTAGAAAAAGAAGTGTACAACTAATTGTTAGTCTATAAGAAAGATGTATGACTGCGTCTTTTATTGCAATTCTGGTTGCAGGTGATATTAATAATATACATATATGTACGTAAATATATTGTATTACACACACCCAAACACATATACGCACTCATGTTGTATGTACGTACGTATACATATGTATAAATAAGTTGAGAAACTCATTTCGATTGAAAAAAACAATTACTTTTGCAACAAAATATGTAACTCTATTTTATTATTAATAATTATATGTCTGTTTCATAAAATTTGCATAATATATATATATATATATATGTATATAATAATAAAGATATGAAAGCCTCATGTATAATTACTGTTGTTTATTATTTAATTTAGAGCAATATATATGGTTCTAATAATTTTAATTGTTACATACTTGTTGCAAATGTAAATATTATAAATATCAATAAGATGCGTGTTTTAAATTAATTTCAAGCAAAACTTAATAAAATTTATTGATTAGTTTTGCATGTAATTAATTACAGAATTTAATATTTGTATAAATATCAAATTCTGTAATTAATTACATGCAAAACTAATCAATAAATTTTATTTAGTTTTGCTTAAAATTAATTTAAAACAAGCAATTTATTGATATTTTTTATATTTACATTTGTAACAAGTGTGTAACAATGCAATTTTTTGTTACATAACCATTTGGTAACATCTTCGAAGAGTATATTACACGTTATGTATGCTTTACATGAAGTTATATTACGGCAATGCACAAAAGGTAGAAATTACCACTAACGTGTACATAAACCATACAATCGCGATATATTTTCTGTTACATTTCGTTTTATCAAGGTAATATAATAATAATATACCCGTGTTTGCTGGGCAGCAGCAGATTTAGTATTAAAATACAAGGAAAATTTAGATGCCAATGAACTATGTTTGGAGATTGAAAGCTTTAAACATCAAGCCAATTCCTTACTGCCCGATTTAAAAAGTGCAGATTTCCTAACACTACTCAACTGTTTTAAAGAGTACGGGTTGGCATCCAGTTATCCAAATATTGGGATTGGTGGTTTTGACGTCACAAAGCAAGATGGCCGAAGAGAGTAGGTCACTTAACGCACTTAACCTACAATACGATGTGTGCGCGTATTGGGATTGGCGGTCGTAACGTATTTGTAACGTCACAAAGGCAAGATAGCCGAAGAAAGTAAGCCGCCACCAGATGGCGTATCGCAGGTAACCAATCCCAATAGGAATATCTCTCCGTTTGGCGCTGACGTTACCCATAACTTCCGCCAGTTGTGAACAATCGTTCAGTAAATTAAAATTAATAAAATATTATTTGCGATCACAAATTGGACAGGAGCGACTAACAAATCTAGTAATATTGTCTATAGAATACATCGCTGAAAAAATTAATTACAACCAAATAATAGATAAAATGGCCAGTGAAAAATCTAGAAAAATAAAATATTAATAATTAAATAAATTTTATAAATTTATTTATTTTCTTTTCTTTACTTGTCGTTTTTTAATAATAGTGACTAATTTTACTTAAGATAACTGTCCCTAAATAAATGGTATAGGTAATTAAAATAATTGTTTTATTTCAATATATGTACTATCCCGTGGAATTTTTTTGTGGGCGCAAAATCAGAATCTTGCCCTGGGCGTCAATGACTTCAGCTACGGCGCTGTGTACAAAATTAATTTAATATATTTATATCCAATCAAAAAAACAGGTTGTTTCCTAACATATGGGATCCACTTCAGGGCTGCGTTCCGTATAAACGTCCGGACGACAACTTATCATCATTCTTCCTTGTTCGACATTTGACAAACAACAAGGATGAAATGATTCTCCGAGTGTTGCGAGCGTTAAGCGGAACGCAGCCCAGCAGTGGATAAGAGACACAAAAACAAAGAAAAAAAGTTTATATCATCAATTACGTTATTAGACTCGTGAAATTGTCTAATGGTTAAAAGCACGGCGTATGCGAGTCAGGCGCGGTAGGAAATGCGCAAATAAAAAATACGAAAAGTTTACATGTACAGAACGTTTCGGCTCCTGCTTTGAGCCATCCTCAGCAATTTATTGGTGATTTTGAAAGTACAGAGCGTTGTTAGTGCTGACCCTGAGGTAAGATGCTCCCTTCATGAAGAGATGTCTGATTATGTGGGCTGGTAAGCACGGGCATAATGGACATGATATCCGCTGTAGGAGACCATAATTTGTCGTCAGTAATAAATTAAAACTGACAAGTACGAAAAAATAAGGGGAACTCACCTCAGGATCGGCCGCAGTCGAAGAATTATAATTTTACAAAAGAGTCGCACAATTTGAATATAAAAAGTCAAGTTAAATATCAAGAAGAAACGATAAAGTGTCGAGCATGTGCGTTGGTCAAAATATAATTGAGAACACAGAGCAAAATATCGCAGAACGAGTCGTTGTCGTTAAGAAATAAACAATAAAAAAGATTAATATACATAAACATGGATAACGAAAGATACTATAGATTGTTGACCGCGGACAGATATGCGTGGTGTAAACAATCTGTGTCAGATTGTAAATTCAAACCATTATGCTGCTTCTTTATGTGCAACATTTCCGAGATGAGTCTCTTGTAGTAGTATTTCTCGTAATCCAATATTTGAACACTCCCAGTCGAAATCGTGACCTTGTTGGATCCTGTGGTCAGTAATCACAGAATGAGCAGAACTGTTTCTGCGGATGTGATTACGATATTCAGAGATCCTCGTTTTGACTTGTCTTCCGGTTTGTCCGACGTATGACGTGTCGCAATCCCGACAGGAAATCTTGTATAATACATTACATAATGACAAAGTAGGAAGTACATCCTTCTGGACTCTAATGAATTTATTTAGTTTATTAGTACCATAAAAAAGATAGTTTGATGTCAGAACTTCTAAAAATATTCCTGAATTTATCCGATATTGAAGGGTGGTATGGGGTGGTGAACCATGTATTTCCTTCTTTTTCACTATTATCAGATGTCCTATCAAAATTTTGTTTTTTTTGTTTGTCTGGAGACAAGACATCTGAAATGTTCATAGATAGTGTCAAAGATAAAATATAATAATTTTATATAAACATAACAATAATTTCATATAAAATATAATAATTGTATATAAACATATGTCCTATTCCGAGTTACAGCCATTTTTGTGCTCCGGTAATTTGCAGCTGCTTATATCTTTATAGGAGGTACTCGAAATGGCCTCTTTCGGTCTGTATGCAACTTTGCAGTAAAGCCTTCATAATGAGAGGCGCAACCTGTGTCGCCTTTTCTGATTGGTCGCCGGGATCCGCCATGTCGTTTCCAAACCAGTCTGGGGTCTGCCTGCCAACTACTGGCATGCTCTCATAATAAAACTCACATACACTTTACCGTTTTCGAAGTTCGCATCACAACAAGAACGAAAAGACGCAACATCATCAAAAGAAAACACGGCCTACTTAACCGCTACTCCAATTTCAACGTAGAGCCGCCATAAAAAACAGGACGAGTTGGGAACAAGATGGCGGGTGATGGCGGTGGTGGGGGTAAATAAGATAACGCCTGTCTTATTATGGGACTCTACTTTGCAGTTATTGTATCATAGAATTTCTCAATTTGTCAAACATTTCAGGTATTTGTCAGATTTGTTGACAGTCTAGTTGTATACGTTCGCGAAGAATTTCAACATTGGCAATGGGTGTTGAATAAACAATTGGGTATTTATGCATAAAAGCGACTCCCTCTCCGATTTGGTTTATTTTTTAATATGTTGTTGGGGATGTCTGTGGGGAAAAAGTCTGGAACCGGTGAAATATCTCGAAAACATGGCATTTTAGGAAAAAATGTTTTATACATAAGTTGTAGGGCTTCAACAAATGCATCAAACGGTGGTACTTATTTGACCTTGAGCGTAAGTATGGAGAAGCTTTCAAGGTCAATTTTAAAATTTTTAATGGAAACCCCCACTTTTTATTTAATAGTCTTATAGCTGACATCGAGAGCTTTTCAAAACACTAGCAATAAACTTCTTTCGGCTGAGTACTTTTTGAGATATGAGTTGATAAAGTTTAAGTACCGCCGGCATTAGCATTAGCCAAGGTGTACCGCGTGGAGGTTGCACGGTCGGATTTACACCTCATTGTGTGTGTGTGTGTGTGTGTGTGTCAGCAGGGATAAGGACCCTACGGTTCGTCACTTCCATAGTATTTATTGACTCCAAACCCTCTCTGCTGTGTGTGTGCATGTGTGCACGCGCGCGTATTTGGTAATAATTAAAGCAGATGTTCAAATTGTCTCCCTTCTACCGCTTGACAGTGTGCTAGCCTTAATTGAAGAGAATCTCTGACGTTTCTCAACATATCAACGGTTATTAAACCCATTCCGTCAGTTATTCTCTGCTTCAATTCTTCGACGCTCGCAGGTTTAGTTTTATAAACGTGATCTTTTAAGAAACCCCATAAAAAAAAGTCAAGTGGTGTCAGATCGGGAGATCTTGGGGGCCACTCTATTGTTCCTCGCCTCCCAATCCATCTGTTCGGGAAAGTTTCATCTAATAACCTTCGTACCCTTAATCCAAAATGCGCGGGAGCTCCATCTTGCTGAAACCACACACGATCGAAATTGTTAGGAAAGAGATTTCTAATAGCAGGAATAATTTGCTCAATTAGCATTGCCTCGTATTTTACAGAATTAAGATTTCCATCGATGAAAAATGGACCTATTAAATGAGTTCCAATTATTTCTTCCCAGACGTTGACTTTTTCGGGATATTGGGATTTGTTATCTCTCATCCAATGTGGATTTTTGGAGCTCCAGTATCGGAAATTCTGACGATTAACGTTCCCATGAAGTTCGAAAGTAGCTTCATCAGAAAATACAATGTTATTTATAAAATTATTTTCGCGTATCTCAATAAGTTCACAAAATTCCATTCTCCGGTCAAAATCATCATGAACTAACTCTTGCACATAATGCATTTTATACGGATAAAATTTGTGCTTTTTTAAAATATTTTGCACCGATTTTTTGTTGATTTCGTTTTCCGCAGCAACCTTTCTAGTGGACGTATTAGGCGTTTCGATGAAGCTTTGCAAAACATCCGCACTCTTTTCATCATTGGAGGCAGATTTAGGTCGTCCACTGCGCGGGCGATCTTTCACGCTACCAGTTTCAATGAAACGCTGAACCGTTTTTATAGCTGTGGATTTTGAAATTGGATCTCTCTCGTTAAAAGTTGCATTGAAAAGATCACATGTCTCTTGATATGATCTTTCTTTATCGCCGTACCCTCTCATTATCAACAAATAAATGCGTTCTTTTTCCGACAAGTTAGCCATTACTTTATTTTTAAGAAAATTCTACAAAAGCTTAAAAGAGAAAAAACCCTTGAGCGTGGAATTCAGCTACTTATCGTCAGAGATACCGACGCTTGCTAGCGTATTCCTATCAACAGCGTGTTGTCGGCGCTCGCCCTACCATCGAGTCTCGCCCCACCATCGAGTCTGATCGCCGAGCGCTGCTGATAGGGATACGCTAGCAAACGCCGACAACACGCTGTTGATAGGAATATAAATAATGTACTTGTTATTATACCCACACTTTTGACAAAAATATCGGTGTTCCATCTTATTATTGTTTAAAAGTCATCTTAATATGTGTTATTGCGATTAATATTACCACATGTCCCGGTAGTCGAATTGGTTACGACGCCCGAACGGAATGCGGGAGGTTCCAGATTCGAACCCTGGCTGGGGTATTTTTCGCAATATAAATTAAAAGTTATTTAAATTGACCAAAACCCATGGTCGAATTTATCGTCTCGATTTGATCTGAAAACGTGCTGTGTGGATCTAACAAATCTGTTCGGCTCGCAGTTTTTCAACGTTCATTTCGGAAAAATGATTGAATATTGCCAGTTAGTCGATTAAAAAACAAAAATTCTTGTTAATTATTACTGGCAAAATAAATAATGTACTTTTTAATTTCATTAGTTTATGTGAAACATGGCTAGAAAAAGAGGGATGGGAAAAGATTAAAGACAAGCTGCCAAAGACACACGAATGGGCATGCAGCTATGCTAGGAAAGTAAAAAGAAGAGGGAGAGCAAAGGGAGGTTTTGTAATAGGCAAAAAGAGGGACTGAGGGAAAGCAGGTAGTAGGTTAATTAAGGAGGAAGAGGGGGATGTAGTGGTATCATAAATAGGAGGAGAGAAAGAAAGTTTGAGGATTCTTTCGGTGTACAATTCGGGGGGATGGAGAGAGTTGGAGGAAAAGATGAATAGGTTATTGGAGGATGAGGAGGGAGGAAGTATTATAATAGGTGGTGATTTTAATATAAGGATAGGAGAGTTAAGAGGTTTGGACATAGAGGAGATGGAGTTGGAAAGGAGAAGTAAAGATAAGATAATCAGTAACGGAGGAAGGAATTTTGTAGAATGGGTACAAGAGAAAGGATGGTATATATTAAATGGAATGACAGAAGGAGATTGGGAAGGCGAATACACCTATGTAGGAGCTAGAGGTAGTACGGTAATAGATTATGCGGTAGTAAGTGAAAATGCGCACGAGAAGATTGTAAAATTTAGGACAGATGACAGAGTGGACTCAGATCATATGCCGTTAATTCTGGAATTGAATATGGAGGAAGGAAGGGGCAAGAGGAAAAAAAGGAAAAGGAAGCAAGAAAAGAAGAGGAAAAACTAGTTGTCCAGTGGGATAAGAATGCTATGCAGAAGTATAAAGAGACGACGAAGGAGTTATGCAAAGAAGATGGACAAGTATGTAGATCTGTAGAGGAGAAATGGCAGAGGATTAAGCAAATTGTACATGGAGCAATGGTTAAAAGAAGGATAAGAATCAAGAAAAAAGAACTAGGACATAAGGACTGGTGGGACAGGAGCTGTAGTAGAAAGAAGAGGGAGATGCATAGGATGTATAGGAAGTGGAGAAACGGCAAAATAGGCAGGGAAAGGTACATAGAAGAGGAAGGAAAGCTGAGGGATCTTTAGTTAAAGAAACAAGAGAAGAAGAGACGGAAGGAAGAAGAGGAGTTAAGGAAATTAAGGAAGGAGCAGAAGTTTCTAAATACATAAATAAGAAAAGGAACAAAAAGGTATGGACAGAAAATAATATAGACAAGAATGAATGGAAAGGGCACTTCATGGAGTTACTAGGAGGGACGGAAGTGGACAAGAAGGATGAGAGCAGGAAGAGCACAAGGCATCAAGAAGAAAATAAGGAAGAGGGAACGAAATTACAGAAATGGAGATCAAATTGGCGTTGAAGAAATTGAAGCTAAAAAATGCTGCGGGAGTAGACGGGATTTCAATGGAGGCGTGGAAACATGCTAGTGGGATTTTATGGAATAGGCTGGTAGATTTGATGAGACAAATATGGAGAGAAGGAAGGATGCCTTCGGATTGGAAGAAAAGCATAATAGTGCCACTATACAAGAAAAGAGATCAAGAGAGAACAGGTAATTATAGTCTATAGAGGTATCTCGCTATTATGTACGGCGTACAAGGTTTATGCGGAGGTACTAAGGAGCAGGCTAAAGTTGGCGGCTGAGGAGAAGGGGATGGTTTCGGAGAGTCAGGCGGGCTTTAGAAGAGGAAGGTCAACGATAGATAACATATTCGTTCTGAACCATCTGATTCAAAAAGAAAGAAGAAAAGAAGGTAAAGGGAGAAGGTGTACGCGATATTTACAGATCTCAAGGCTGCATTTGATAATGTGGATAGGGAAATCCTATGGAGGATTCTACGAGGTAAAGGAATAAAAGAATGTATAAAATTAGTAGAGACGTCGTAGAAATTTCGCGAGAAGAGGAGGGGGCGATACTCGAATAAATATAACGCAATAGAATTATTTGAATAAATTTATCAGGCAGAACTACTCGGTGGAATGCCAGCATTTGCTGCGTGGACAAGGGAAAACTGTCCGAAAAACCTTGTCAGCATTCAATACATATTGTAAACATCATACAAAAAATATATACACAGTTGAAATGGCAATAACACAAAAGATAAAGCATAAATCATAATACATACAAATATGAGTGAATACTCACGAGATAAGATACACATTAAAGAATAGGTAAATTTACTTCTAAAATTTATAATAATTAATCTTAATATTACTTGAATTAAAGTGAACAGTGTATTATCAAAAGGTAATAGTTGAATATGTAATACGTAATAGATGAATATGAAAGTTGAACTTGAAATAAGAATATTGACTAATAATTAGAAAAGGATATATAAAAGTAAAGCAATAATACTTAACATAACTCAGTTTGAGCAGCGTAATTCAATAAAGAATAATTCAGAGAAGAATGATCATCATTCGAGAGTATTCAGAAAATAATAGCATAAATCACACATATAGAATTTCATATAATAGGATAAAGTATTCGCAACGCAGTGAATTAATCACACAACTAATAATCATTCAATTGAAAGTATAGAAGAGAATATTAAACGTATAGCTCGCAATAATCAGTCGTAAGACAGGCGCAATTGAAAGTCGAAAGTATAATACAACTTATTTACAAGAAAGAAATGCAGAAAGGAATATAATCTAATTCGCGTTGAATCGTTATTAATAATAAGTAATCGCTACGAATCCGGATCCGGTTGTAAAGTAAATCAACTTGAAAGCAAAGTACGTATCAATTTAATACGATACTATTGTCTGTAAAGTTTATCACAAATCTAATGGCCGTAAAATTTAACGTCATGACGGAAGAAGTTCGTATAAATCAGAAATAATTTCTGTAAACAATTTCACTGCAAAATCAGGAATGTGGCAAGCACATTTCCCTTCGTCTTTATAGAAATAAATCAAGTTACCGTAATCTGAAGTCAAATATCTTATTCGATGAACCCGAGAGATTTCTCTCGGCTACCTTCCTTTGTGAAAACGTAGAAAACGTCACAATTGGCGATCATCAAAATCGAAGTCCATTTCTCAGCAAACATTCACAGAGAGATATCAAGGGAATCGTCCTTCCTTCTTTCTTTGAATCAATCTCCAGAGTGATCCTGGTATCGATATTTACGCAGCTCGCAGAAAGTATGACGCAATAGTCTACTATACAGAAAACGTGCTATCGCACCGGCGTCTGATGAAACAATGACCGATCCGCCCCGTCGTCTTCACGTTCTCACGTGACCGCATTGCCAAGGCACGTACGCCAGGCCCATGGCACCCGTTGCGCCGTAGCGCGCAAGATATATCGATAGTGCGTGCGTGCGTCGAGAATCGAAACGCGTCGCGTAACGACGGCTTATTATAACCGCGATACTTAAACTCTAAACAAAGAACAACTGATAAGAAGATTGGAAATAATTTACGAGGAAACGGAAGTTGTGGTGAGGGCCAGTCATGGATATACGGGGGAGTTCCAGACATCAAAAGGAGTAAGACGGGGATGCGTAATGAGTCCATTTCTGTTCAATCTGTATTATAGCGGATTTAGATAAGGTAATGAAAAAAGAGGGATAGGAAAAATAGAGGTAGATAAGATTAGAGTTTGGAATTTAGAGTATGCGGATGATATTGTGATTGTAGCGAGAAATAGAGATGCGTTGATAGATATAATGAGCACACTGAAAAAATTCCTAAAGGAAAGAAAATTAGAGCTATGTACAGAGAAGACAAAGATTTTAGTGTTTAATAGGAAAAGGAAAAAAGGTAAGGAGGAATGGAAATGGGGTAAAAAATATATAGAAGAGGTACAGACTTTTAAATATTTAGGCTTTACGTTTATATATAATAAGAATGGTAACTATAAGGATCACATTAGAGAATTGATGAAAAAAGGTAGGATAGCAGTTACAAAGGTCTGGGGACTAGGAGAAAGAATATGCAGAGAGGATTTCTTAAGGAGGTGGATAATGTTTAAATATTTGGTGCAGAGTGTTATGGCTTATGGGGTAGAAATTTGGGGGTGGGAAGAAAAGGTAGAGTTGGAGAAAATAATGATGGACTATATTCGATGGATATTTGCTATAGAATTATATACAATGTTATAGAATTTTGTACACCAAGGTATGTGATATCAAGGGAATTAGGCATGGATAAATTTAGAGTGGGATGGGGCATAAGGGCAATGAGATATGAAAAAAGAATTTTAAAAGGTATGGGAGGAGATATTGTAAAGCACTGTTGGAAGGAAAAAGAAGCTTATGGGTGGAAGGATATGTATAGTATTGAGAGAGAAAAATATTACAACAGGAATGGATGGGGAATAGGCATACTGGAGGAACTGAGAAAAGAGGGAGCGAATTTAGAGAAAGAATTAATAAGTAGGGAAAGGGATAATCAGAGACAATGGGAAGGAAATAAAATCTTAGAGGCAAGGTATAATAAAAGATATAGAGTGTTAGATAAGTTAGATGGAGGTCCGGAATATTTAAAGAAGAATAATTTAAAAAAGATAAGGATAGGTGATGATGTGAGAGCTTTAGTAAAACTGAGATGTGGAAACTTGGAAGAAACGAACAAACATTGGTTAGAAGAATATTGTCAAAAATGTGTTTTGTACGGCGATGGCAATGACTGTATGGAACATTATGTAGAGAAATGTCAGAGAGCAAGTGTATAGTTTAAGGATTTAGGTAATGACGGTACGGAGAAGTGGAAAAGACTGTGGAGTGATGAACTAGATTTAGATAAGGGTAAGATGTTGCGGAAATTATGGAAGGAGAGAGAGAAGGAATTAAAAAAGAGGAAGGAACTAAAGTAAACCAAAGATAAGGCTGTGATAGATTAGGTTTAAGTAGTTAGGTTAGCTTAAGAGAGTAATTAGCGTACGCATGGTATGGATGGATGAGTGTGGATAAGATCTAATAATTGTAAACCAAGTCTCTTCCTGGCTAATTTTGTAAAGATGAAGTAAATAAATTCTATTCTATTCTAATTCTATTATATTCTTTAGTCTTTTCCACCCCTATTTCATATACAATTCTTTAAGATTTGGTTGATCAGTTCTTGAGTTATACAGGGTGAATTAAGAAACTATTGGTACAAACTTCTAGGGATGGTAGAGGGGATTTAAACAATTTTTTGCTTATAAAGTGGAAATGCTTCCTTTTCGCTTAGACACTGGATAAAAGATGAAGATTGGAACACAAAACGGCTATATCAAAACGTTTTATTTGATTTAAACGCGGTTATTTTCTGGTGGGTAATTCATGATTCCGTGTGTACAATTACATATTACAGCAATTCCAAAGAGGTGGGCAAAATTTCCATTCGTATAGGTAAGCTCGTAAAGTCGTATACCTACAGTACACAATATACAAAAAGAAATTTTTGCTCACCTTTTTGGAATTGCTGTACGTAATTGTACACACAGCGTCATAAAATGCCTTAAGGAGTTATACCTAGTCATAAATGTCAAAAAAGCAGATTGACGTTTTAGAGGCAGCATCTAACAGCTGAAGACCTTCTATATGGGCCTGGAATAGATGGACTCTGTGTAAATTAAAAAATTAATGTTTCAATTACGTGTAATCAGCTTTTGAAACTTTAAACACGTTTTTCTCGAAAAAGTCGGTGAGCAAGATATTTCAAAAACTACTGCATCAATCTCTCTGAAATTTTTTGTGCTTCTATTAGATATAAAAATCTAGTATTTGATCGAAGGATTTTTTTCCGATGTATACTTTCGATTTGGTGAACGAAAAATGTGGATGGAGGATGACGATCAATAATGAAAAATCTAAAGCAATAATTATTACCGGCAAAATATTCCCGCAGCCTACTTTGATAAAGATGGCGAATTTTGGCGTTCCATGGTCTAAAATAGTTAAATATCTTGGTGTTAACATAGATTCGGGTCTCCGATGGAATCCAGCTCTTAAGGACAAAATTTCTAAAATTTAGGGCGTTCTAAGAAAGCTTTATCCGCTTATCGCCGGGAAAACCGATCTTCAACTTAAATATAAACTGCTGTTATACAAGACTTGTGCTAGACCGGTCTTCCTCTATGCTGCTCCTGTTTGGGCATCCGCGAGTAAATCTCATCCGGATCGCTTGCAAATTATGCAAAACAGATTCTTACGAATCATTCTGAATATGCCTAGTGATACGCGAATATCTGACTTACATGTCCAAGCACAAATACCGCTTATTAGTAGCGTTATGACAGATATGATCAGCAAGGTTTATAAGCCGGATCATGATAACCCGCTCATTCGTAACGTCGGCAACTAGAATATTGATGAATTACCAATGACTATTAGATGCAGATTGCCCAAGCATTTCATACAAGACCAGATGTAATATATCTCCAATATATTAACTTCCCGTTACCTTATTCCTTCTTTCCCCTTTTTTAGCTTGACATGGGTTTTTTCCGTTTTTCTTAAATTTTTCACTCTGGAGTAAAAAGCTCTTCCAAAATCTAAATATTCATAATATTTATCTATTATTCATGCTATATGCGGGTTGTAGGATAGTTCCTGGGTACCGCATCGTGAGACATTGAATCTGCAAAAAAAAAAGGTGCTTCAGAGGACCTAGAGAATTTGGAGCTCTGGCTTGGAGCGGAGAGGACGTGTTGACAACAGTGCCTACGAGTTTGTGAGCCAAGTGTAACGTTGTGTCAGATTCCGCCCTTTTCAGGGCGCTGACGGCGGTGGTCTCTCTTTTTCGCTTATTTTTGTGTTCCTGTGCCTCACCCTGCTGAGTGGGTCCCTCTGACAAGGTGGAGTTCTTCACCGATGATGATGATCTTGGACGTCCCTCCGACTTGGAGGGCATAACCATCAACAAGACGGCTGTAAAGCGACTGGCATCTGACCCTGTGGCCGGATCATCCGATTCCGGCCATATTGACAAGGTACCCCGCTTCACTGCTACTCACGATCAAGACAAGGCACCTCGCTCTGAGGAAATCGCTACTGTACAAGGTAAATTCATTACTAATAATCGTTTCCAATGCCTTGCTACTTCTTTGGATATGTATGATATGCATAAGGAACCCTGCGATACTCCTGTTAATGTCAGACAAGTTCACAAGGAAACGAGCCCTTCCGGTGAAACTAGCTTGAATGAGCGACGGGATCGCGACAGTGCCGCACCTGGATTTTTTTTTGGCCCCTGTGACTAGTCGGGAGAGACGACCACCGCCTATCTATCTAAATCAAAGACCTAAAAATTTTCAAACTCTTTTCACGTCACTGAAGAAAGATATTGGAGATAACTTTTAATTGAAATTTCTCGGGAATCAAGTCAAGATACAGTTCAATAAGCTTGAGGACTTCACTGATTTTAAAAAATTCGCTATTGCAAAAAATCTTTCTTTCCATACGTATTCATTGCCTGAGGAGAAGAGTATCACGGTCACGCTCAAAGGATTGCCTAATATTCCAAATCTATCTATTAAGGAAGAACTGAAGGATGCTGGAATTAATGTTAACTCATGTACTTGTATTAACGCAGAAGAGAGCTCATACGTTATTTTTAAAATCAATCTCAGTGCCAAATATACGCTTTCACACATTTAAGAAGAATTAGATTTTTATTCAACTCGCGGATCTACTGGGAGAAATTTATCAACTTCAAGAAAATTTTGCAATGTTTACGATGCCAATCTTTTGGACACACGTCAACTAACTGTTTCAAATCTCTTCGCTGTGTCAAGTGTGCTGCAGACCATTTAACCACGGAATGTAAAAAGACTCCAGATACTCCGGCCAAATGTTGTAATTGCCAGGGAGACCATCCGGCTAGTTTCACTCACAAGGGAACGGTCGGAAGTGTCCCTCACCGATTTGGATGGGCTTTGGATATGTTGTAGAGCATCAAAAAATATTACTCCTATTTTTTTTTTGGGCTTATCTCGACGTTTAAGGGTTGAAACAACCCCTTGAAAATAACGGATTTTATAATTTTTAGCGAATATCTTCGAAAATATAAGGCGTATGAAAAAGAGTTTTATACAAAAGGTTTATGGTTTTTTATGCTCTTTACAATGGCGTAATTAGATTTTTCAAATATGTCAAATTTTTTAATTTAACCCCACACCCACCTATTATTTTTGTAAAATATAACAATTTTTTTAACGCAAAAATTTAAGAGCATCGAATGCCAAATACATCCATGTATATTTTTATTATGATACCACTATTCGATTTTTTGGAAGACGAGATGATATGTGGTATAGGCGTCGCGCTGTAGGTAGGTGTTGCGTTATTTCTGTTCAGTTGCGCTGTACGCTTAATAATTTCTATTTGTGCATATTTTCTCATATACTACAATATATACTATATACTACGACATAATATGCGATGAAAGTCCAAGCAGAGGAAAAGATATCACGTCATCCGAAGTTTAAATAGCGTGTGCGCAATACAGTGTTATAAATACGCGTCATAATTCCGGAAAGCAAGCATTTCAGATCGTAAGTTTGAAGTGTAAAGAACTATTTGTTGTACGCTGTCGTTTTGTGAACATGTAAGTGCATTTTTATTGTTAACTTTTATTGGTTTCTTACGCTTATTACTTTTTCCTTTGATATTGAATATGTAATATAATTTTTTATTCGGCTCTTATTCAATTCTTTGCCAGTCTTGCCAGTGATTATATAATCTTTTTTGCTCATAAAATGTCATGATTGTAAGCACCTACTAAAATAATTTTAATTAATAAAGTTAATTTTTTTAGTTTGCTTTAAATTTCAGATTACCTCCTTGTCAGAGTATTAGAATATTTCAATATTTTGTACTGCTGTCTCTCTATTGTCATCACACACGCAAAACGCAGAATTATTATTCAGTTTTGATGAATTAATTAATTTTTAATTCACATACCTTTTGTAATCAAGAAATAGAGAAGAGGAAGAGACGGTATCAAACCTAACATAAAAAACAACTCCATTAATTATAAAGTGCGTATTCATTTACATAATTAAAGTTCGAGACAAATATTTAATTTTAATATGTTTCAGAATGAGGTTTAATCCACACAATGTAATAATGCTACTCTCTGTAACTTTTACTGCTTTGAACTATTCACCAAGTCCGATAACTTCGGAGGAAAAAGAAGTAAAAGAAAATATTGAGCGTATGCTGCTTGAAATACAAAACGAAGAATTTTACGTAGAAGAGGAAGAAACTTTAGATTTTTACGATACATATGAGGTTCCAGAACCGGAAAGGGTTGATTTATTTGAGGAAGATGATGGTAAAGTATATCTTCCGGAAGAAGTTATCTGCAGCTCTGTTGAGGCAACAATATCAAGTGACTATAAAAGGCAAGCTGTGGAATACTGGAGGAGTGGTAAAGCAAGGGGAAGATCGCTTGAAGGAGTTAAACGAAGGTTCAAAAAAGTTACATCATTACGACAACTACGACGATGGGAGACCCAAATTAGTGAAGGTGGTAGTAGATTGGAAAAATTAGAAAGAATTTCTGCAGACACATTGAATCGTTTAAATGAAGCACTTGAAAGAGGAATCATTATTCATGATATTGACATCGCACGATGGGCTTCTCGAGCACAAGAAGAGGAAAATGCGGCAGGATTCAAAGCCTCAGAAACGTGGGTGAAAAGATTTAAAATTACACATAATATTGTGTCTCGGAAAATAACTAAATTTGTAACAAAAAAATCTTTGCTATTGAAAGAAGATTTGGAAAATAAGTGCGACACATTTATTACTAACGTAAAATATTACATTGATCGATATGGAGTAGAAAATATTTACAATTCGGATCAGAGTGGATTTCAGTTAGAATTTCACTCCGGTCGTACTTTATCACATAAAGGTGTAAAAAAGGTAGAATCTGTAGTACAATCTATATCAGCAACCACGCATAGTTACACTATACAGCCAACTATTTTCGTTGATGGTAGATTATTGTCGCCTCTTTTTATTACATTAAAAGAAGTTACAGGAACGTTTGGTCCGAGAGTGCAAGAAACATTATTCAACGCGCCTAATATTTTTGTTACGGCTTCAAAATCAGGCAAATTAACATCAAATCATATAAAAACTTGGTTAAAAGATGTATTTTTTCCGAATGTTGGACCAAAATCTGTATTATTATTAGATTCATGGAGTGGGCATTGTCCTAATACAATTGCAGAAACTAAACCAGATAGTGCAACAGACTTTGTTTTATTAACTATTCCGGCCGGTACAACGGGAAAAATACAACCATTAGATGTATACGGTTTCCGATTGTGGAAAAATTTTATTAGATATTTTTCTGATATGGTTATGTTGTTAGACCTTGCAATAGATCTTCATGTTCGAAATAATATCTTGAAATTGCAATCATTAACGCACAATCAATTATCGTCGCCTAGGTTTCAAAATTTATTAAAATATGCGTGGTTTAAAAGTGGATATATACAGAATAGGCCGAGTGAATTTCAAACACCAGTCGAATTTTGTTTCAAGAGTAATTTTAAAGTAAAATGCGACATTTGTGGTAAAACTGCCATAATTACTTGTTCTTGGTGCAAGAAATCGCTTTGCATAACACATTTCTTTCATGACCATCATCTTTGCGACGAATATGTGCCATAAATGTAACTTACATATATTATATGTTTATGTACTGATTAATTTAAAAATTCTGCTCTGATTTATTAATACATGAGTCGTCTTACAATCTACAATTTTGTTAATCATTTACTGGCGACGTTTAAAAAAGTTTATTATATTTTATTGTGACTCGATATTATTTGTCTACACATAATATTATTACTCAAAATTGTAAAAATAAACACATACAGAAATAAACTTTGTAATTTGTATCTTTAATTTATTACTGTTACTATTTTTATTAATTTTTCTACCATATTTCCTCTACATATGTCCGCATATTGAATAAGATTTGCAGATTGTAAATATCTTCAGTGCCTCCCCAAACATGCTCGTTCGCCTTACAATTCAGCCATGGATAATACCAATCCCATCGTCTATATGTTCAATATTCATAAATCCTCGAATTCTAATATCTCACCGCAATAACCCCCGCTAAAAAAATGATCAACAAATAAAATTATTTCTTTAAATGTATAGATTAAAAGTATATGTATATGTCAATGTAGTTCCTTTCCGGAATTATGACACGAGCAAATAATATTCAAATGCGTGAGCTTTGGTTGTTGATCTACTTCGACGCGTATTTATAACACTGTTCTGCGCACACGCTATTTAAACTTCGGATGACGTGATATCTTTTCCTCTGCTTGGACTTTCATCGCATATTATGTCGTAGTATATAGTATATATTGTAGTATATGAGAAAATATGCACAAATAGAAATTATTAAGCGTACAGCGCAACAGAAATAACGCAACACCTACCTACAGCGCGACGGCTATACCACATATCATCTCGTCTTCCAAAAAATCGAATAGTGGTATCATAATAAAAATATACATGGATGTATTTGGCATTCGATGCTCTTAAATTTTTGCGTTAAAAAAATTGTTATATTTTACAAAAATAATAGGTGGGTGTGGGGTTAAATTAAAAAATTTGACATATTTGAAAAATCTAATTACGCCATTGTAAAGAGCATAAAAAACCATAAACCTTTTGTATAAAACTCTTTTTCATACGCCTTATATTTTCGAAGATATTCGCTAAAAATTATAAAATCCGTTATTTTCAAGGGGTTGTTTCAACCCTTAAACGTCGAGATAAGCCCAAAAAAAAAAATAGGAGTCTAATATTTTTTGATGCTCTACAACATATCCAAAGCCCATCCAAATCGGTGAGGGACACTTCCGACCGTTCCCTTGTCAGTATTCAGCTTATTTAAAATTCTTGGAGAAAAGAACTACCAAACCTGCTTCGCATGCTTTAACTAATTTTGTGCATGATCCAGAGAGCTTGCACGCAAAGGTTGCCTCAAATCTTAACGGTAGTTCTGTCCCAAACAGTCGGCCAATTTTGAATTCGGCTCCAGCTACATCTCGTTCTCATAATAAACAAATAACCTCTGCTTGTTTGAGATCGTCTGATAGGTCTTATGCGGACGCCGTTTCAAACGTAAACAGAAATGCCTTTACAAATAATAGATCGGAGGATATTGACAACGTTAACGACTTGTTTTCGGAAATTAGTAAATTGAGGCAGTTGGTTGATATTCCAAACATGCTCAGTGTTATCAAACAACTTAATATTAAACTAACCTCTTGTAACGATGGTCTCAGTAAACTGCAAGCTTTCATTGAGGCAGCTGATTTAATTTATTAGCCTTCAACTCGCAAATGTTAACGAATCTTAAATTGTGCTTGTGGAATGCCACAAGTCTTAAGAATAAAGTGCTGGAGCTGGGTCAATTTTTGGCTGACAATAAAATTGATATTGCTTTAGTCAGTGAAACATGACTGCACCCTAATTTTAATTTTTTTTTTGTTGGCTATGATATTGTTTGCCAGGATTCCGACAAGGTTATTGCCGGGGGACTGGCGATTAGCATTAGCAGGTCAATCAAATATATCGTCTTACCTCCCTGCATATTGCAGGGCTGTGAGTTACTCCTGGTCGAGGTCCGTGCGGGTCTGAGATTTACAGTGGGTGTTGCGTATGCCTCTCCTAAATCTGATTTTTTCTTTGATTCTTTAAATCCCTTTTTTGATGCTCATTCGAGAGTGATTATTGGCGGAGATTTCAATGCTAAGCATAGACTTTGGAATAATTTTTCAAATAACACGAGAGGGGTGTATTTATACAACTATTTAAATAAATCTAATATTTCTATTATTCATAGTTCTACCTTTTCTCACAAAATTCCGCGTAAAAACCCTTCTAATATTGATATCTTTCTGGCTAAAAATATTTCTTTTGATAATAATTGCTATACGATGGAGGACTTATCCTCTAATCATTTTCCTATAATTTTAGATCTGGAAAATACTTCTGTAATTAAAGAAGACAAAACATATTATAAAACTGATTGGGAAAGCTTTAGAGAGGCAACTAATAAATGGAAAATTAACTTTGATCTCAGGAGTGACAATGATATAGACTCATGTATTGAGGAACTTTAGAAGTTTTTACACAGATCCCATAAATTAGCCTCAATTATTAATAAATTTGGATATCATTCTCATTCCTTAGATCCATTATATTCCGAGCGACATGATTTCTTGGTTAAACTCCGCAATCATTTCCGCAGGAAATATCAGAGAACAGGTTTTTTACGCTATAAAATTTTTTGCAACATTTTGAATTCACATATCAAAAATCTTCTACAGGAGGCCAGGGATGCTTATTGGTCCAACAAACTTAAAGATGTTAACATCAAAGATAAGTCTCTTTGGAATACATTAAAATCCTGTAAGCGAATGAGCGTTCCTGCACCTCCGTTTATTTTGGAGGATCAAAGTATTATCTACGACCCGGCTGATAAGTCAGCGGCGCTCGCAAAGAGCTTTCATTCAAATTTTTCGGCATCTTTAAGTCTTGCCTCCCCGCATGATACAAAGGTGGAAGATTTTATTGTGTCTCTGGATGAGTCAAATCCTCCTGTGGATTTGGGCTTTTAACTCCGAATTTGGTTGCCTTTGTTATTAATAAATTGCCGAATGATAAAGCTCCTGGTCAGGATAAGATCACTAATATCATGCTTAAAAAATTTGCCTTTAAGATTATTATGCAACTTTATTATATTTTTAAAGCTTCATTCAGATTATTTTATTTTCCCAAAGTCTGGAAAACAGCATTAATATTGGCTTTTCTCAAACCAGGCAAATCTCAATCTTCGCCTTCAAACTATAGGCCAATTGGCCTGCTGAGCTCTTTCAGCAAGGTTTTTGAGAAAATTATTTTGCTTCAGATCAATTCTTTTTTGTATAGTAATAATATTATTATTAATGAACAATTTGGGTTTAGGAGAGGTCACTCTACTGTTTTGCAATTGCTCAGAGTCTCGGAATACTTCTCCATGGAGTTAAACAAGAATCGGAGTTCGGCAATGGTTTTATTAGACTTGCAAAAAGCTTTTGACTCGGTATGGCATGCCGGTTTACTCTATAAATTAAACTCTATTGGTTTGCCCACTTTTATTGTTAAATTGCTTAGGAGTTACCTTGCGGGACGCCCGTTCATGGTCTCCTCTCAGGGAGAACTTTCACCTCTTTTTGATATTTTAACGGGTGTCCCCCAGGGGTCTATTTTGGGCCCGATCTTGTTCAATGTCCACATCAATGATTTGCCTAAACATTCTAATACAAGTCTCGCGGTTTATGCCGATGATACAGCTGTCTACACGTCCTCGTGGAGTGCAGCTCTACTCACGTCAAAACTGCAGTGTTACATTGATGACATTGTTCACTTTTTTTCAGAGTGGAAAATGTCTATCAACCCGCAAAAGACCGAAGCCATTGTACAATATACCCGCAAATTAAATTTTAGGCCTCCATTGATTCGGGTTTTGAATCATCAGATTCCATGGTCTAAATGTGTTAGATACCTGTGCGTATCAATTGATTCTGGTCTCAGATGGGGCCAGGCTATCCATGATCGCGCCTGCAAGGCTCTCGGCAAACTGAAAGTGTTATACCCGCTTATAAATAGAAATAGTGGGCTTTATATTAACCTTAAACTTCTTTTATACAAAATCTGTGTTAGATCTGCAATGCTTTATGCCGCTCCTGTGTGGGCGGCTGCTGCACGATCTCACCTAAAACGCTTACAGATTACACAAAATAAATTCTTGCGTCTTATCCTCGGCATATGCTATACGATACTCCTATACCTGAACTAAATTTCAATGCAAAAATTGAATACATTGACAAAGTAATTGATAGACAGCTTGCCAACGCTTATAAGCACGATCACTCAAATCCATTAATAAGCTGTATTGGCGATTATAACATCAATGATATTCCTATGAAAATTAAATGCCGCTTGCTTAAGCATTTTATTCCCAGTAATTCCAAATGAATTGATGGGTGGATAGTGTATTGTTCTCGCACTGACTACTTTTCATGGTGGATATGGACCTAGTATTAATATAATATAGTATTTGATTTATCATTATTTATATTTATATAATTTAATTTATTATTTTATTTTATCTCCTAACCATGACTATTGCTCATTGTAATTTTTGACGCTTTACACGTCTTTTAATTCTTGACTACATTCCTATATACACTGCTCATTTATTTATTTATTATTTTTATTTACTTTCCACACATAATCCACTCTTCATTTTCCTTTCTTCCTTTTGCTTTGTGCTGCCATATGCTTAATGGGTTTGTTGCAACTTTGCCCATACGCTTTATTCTGGAACTAAGCGTCTTTCCAATTTCAGAAACTTTCACTTTTCTCGGTATTACTTGATTATGTTATATGCAGGTTTGGCTGGTCCTGGGAACTGCATTCTGTAATTTTATCGGAAAAAAAAGTTCTTCAGAATCTTCAGCGTTCGCAGGATCGCCAGTCAGAGCACAGGGATGAAAGTAGTAGGAGAAGGGGAGAAACATCATGGCGGCAGGTTCAAGCAGGATCGGGGGTAATGCGCGCGCATATCGTTAGCCGAAGCAAGCCGAAGACTGTCGATCGGGCACGAAGACACGAAGTCGAAAAGGAAAAGTGAAACTGAAGTGTCGTTGTTCTAATGTTCTGTGTGAATTTGTAAAAAACGCGGATCCCGAGTAACGACGTTCCTCAAATTCGGAGATAATCTCACGTTCGCTGCTGTTGCACGTGTTCTGAGATTCGTCCTCATACGAGAGATACCCTGTCGAAGGACAGATTTCGTGAGATCGCTGCTGCACATATTCGGAGATTTGCCCTCGTAGAGATATACCCTGTCGAAGGACAGATTTCGTGGGACTGCTGTTGCACGTGTTCGGAGATTCGCCTTCGTACGAGAGATAACCTGGCGAAGGACAAATTTCGTGAGACGTATTGGAGATTCGCCCTCGGACGAGAGAGAACCCGGCGAAAGACGGATTTCGCTGCTGCTGCACGTGTTCGGAGATTCGCCCTCAAATCACCCTATATTTGTAAGTACAAATATATATATAACCATACACTGATTTTTTCACTGTCACATTTGTTTTATATATAATACAATTTCAAACTGTATCAATTAATGAAATGTATATTTCAGATGAACGAAAAGGTGAATTTACCAACTGTCACAGGAAGGGAGGACTTTTGTACCTCTATCAAGTTAGCCCCCCCACCATCGCAAAAAAAATCCGCACCTATCAAAAAATTTAGTGCTATTTATGTGCTAATTTGTTGCCCTAGTCCGGATTTTGTTGCTCAAACCGTTTAGCAGGAAACGGCGATCGAAATGGGGGGGCCAGCTTGTCGTCAAGCTAGCCCCCCCCATAATGAAAAAGGTATATAGAGTGCTCAAATCAAAAAAACAAATACATCAGAATTTGTTGCTTTTTTGTTGCTCCAAGATAGCGTAAAAACATTTTGGAAATATAACGTTTTTTAGAAAATACGTATATACCAACATTGAACAGATAGCACTATATCTTAAACAACGTTATATTTCTAAAATGTTTTCACGCTATCCTCAAGCAACAAAATAGCAACAAATTCTGGTATAAACGTTTCTTCGATTTGAGCACTCTATATATATTTTTTTAGCATGGGGTGGGGCCAGCTTGACACAGGTTCTAGCCCCACCACATACCGAAAAACATACATAGAGTACTCAAATAAAAAAAACCAATATACAAGAATTTGTTGCTTTTTTGTTGCTCCAAGATAGCGTAAAAACATTTTGGAAATATAACGTTTTTTAGAAAATACGTATATCCCAACAATGAACAGATAGCACTGTATCTTAAACAACGTTATATTTCCAAAATGTTTTCACGCTATCTTCAAGCAACAAAATAGCAACAAATTCTGGTATAAACGTTTCTTCGATTTGAGCACTCTATATATATTTTTTTGGCATGTGGGGGGGCCAACTTGACACAGGTTCTAGCCCCACTACATACTGAAAAACATACATAGAGTGCTCAAATCGAAGAAACGTTTATACCAGAATTTGTTGCTATTTTGTTGCTTTAAGATAGCCTAAACAAATTTTCGAAATATAAGGTTCTGTAAATAATACTACTATTTAATAAATACTGCATCGCCACGCCGACCGTTATCTACAACTTCGATGGCGAAAAGTTAAGTAAAAGAATTTGTTGCTCCGGTCTTTTTGGTACTAAAATATTCTATGGACAGTGCCCTACCAGAATATGCAACATATGATTTTGTTGCTCGCTCCTAACTGCAAATAAATACATTGTTTACCTCCGCGCCGACCGTTATCTAACACGTCGCAGGCTAAAAGTTAAGTAAAAGAATTTGTTGCTCGGGTCTTTTTGGTACTAAAATATTCTATGGACAGTGCCCTAACAAAATATGCAACATATGATTTTGTTGCTCGCTCATAACTGCAAATAAATACATTGTTTATCTCCGCGCCGACCGTTATCTACGACTTCAATGGCTAAAAGTTAAGTAAAAGAATTTGTTGCTCGGGTCTTTTTGGTACTAAAATATTCTATGGACAGTGCCCTAACAAAATATGCAACATATGATTTTGTTGCTCGCTCCTAACTGCAAATAAATACATTGTTTATCTCCGCGCCGACCGTTATCTACGACTTCAATGGCTAAAAGTTAAGTAAAAGAATTTGTTGCTCGGGTCTTTTTGGTACTAAAATATTCTATGGACAGTGCCCTATCAAAATATGCAACATATGATTTTGTTGCTCGCTCCTAACTGCAAATAAATACATTGTTTACCTCCGCGCCGACCGTTATCTAGCACGTCGTAGGCTAAAAGTTAGTGAAAGAATTTGTTGCTCGGGTCTTTTTGGTATTAAAATATTCTATGGACAGTGCCCTACCTAAATATGCAACTTATGATTTTGTTGCTCGCTCCTAACTGCAAATTAATACATTGTTTATCTCCGCGCCGACCGTTATCTAACACGTCGTAGGTTAAAGTTAAGTAAAAGAATTTGTTGCTCGACTCTTTTCGGTATTAAAATATTCTATGGACAGTGCCTTATCAAAATATGCAACATATGATTTTGTTGCTCGCTCCTAACCGCAAATAAATAAATTGTTTATCTCCGCGCCGACCGTTATCTACGACTTCAATGGCTAAAAGTGAAGTAAAAGAATTTGTTGCTCGACTCTTTTCGGTATTAAAATATTCTATGGACAGTGCCCTATCAAAATATGCAACATATGATTTTGTTGCTCGCTCCTAACTGCAAATAAATACATTGTTTATCTCCGCGCCGACCGTTATCTAACACGTCGCAGGCTAAAAGTTAAGTAAAAGAATTTGTTGCTCGGGTCTTTTTGGTATTAAAATATTCTATGGACAATGCCCTACCTAAATATGCAACTTATGATTTTGTTGCTCGCTCCTAACTGCAAATAAATACATTGTTTACCTCCGCGCCGACGGTTATCTAACACGTCGTAGGCTAAAAGTTAGTAAAACAATTTGTTGCTCGACTCTTTTTGGTATTAAAATATTCTATGGAGAGTGCCCTACCTAAATATGCAACTTATGATTTTGTTGCTCGCTCCTAACTGCAAATTAATAAATTGTTTATCTCCGCGCCGACCGTTATCTACGACTTCAATGGCTAAAAGTGAAGTAAAAGAATTTGTTGCTCCACTCTTTTCGGTATTAAAATATTCTATGGACAGTGCCCTATCAAAATATGCAACATATGATTTTGTTGCTCGCTCCTAACTGCAAATAAATACATTGTTTACCTCCGCGCCGACCGTTATCTAACACGTCGTAGGCTAAAAGTTAGTGAAAGAATTTGTTGCTCGGGTCTTTTTGGTATTAAAATATTTTACGGACAGTGCCCCCTACCAAAATATTCTCTCTCGAGACACAGATTCCGCGTGAGATATAGGGAGAAAGAGTACTCTGCCGCGCGAAAAAAGTCGCTCCTGTGCCCGCGTTTGTTTTCCGCGACTTTTTGTCTTGTCGGGAAACTTCAAAAGGACCTGTTTGCGTTGTCGTCCTTCCGCTACTATTTTAATACCAAAAAGACCCGAGCAACAAATTCTTTTACTTAACTTTTAGCTATTGAAGTCGTAGATTACGGTCATCGCGGAGATAAATGTATTTATTTGCAGTTAGGAGCGAGCAACAAAATCATATGTTGCATATTTTGTTAGGGCACTGTCCATAGAATATTTTAGTACCAAAAAGACCCGAGCAACAAATTCTTTTACTTAACTTTTAGCCATTGAAGTCGTAGATAACGGTCGGCGCGGAGATAAACAATTTATTAATTTGCAGTTAGGAGCGAGCAACAAAATCATAAGTTGCATATTTAGGTAGGGCACTGTCCATAGAATATTTTAATACCAAAAAGAGTCGAGCAACAAATTGTTTTACTAACTTTTAGCCTACGACGTGTTAGATAACCGTCGGCGCGGAGGTAAACAATGTATTTATTTGCAGTTAGGAGCGAGCAACAAAATCATAAGTTGCATATTTAGGTAGGGCACTGTCCATAGAATATTTTAATACCGAAAAGAGTCGAGCAACAAATTCTTTTACTTCACTTTTAGCCATTGAAGTCGTAGATAACGGTCGGCGCGGAGATAAACAATTTATTTATTTGCGGTTAGGAGCGAGCAACAAAATCATATGTTGCATATTTTGATAGGGCACTGTCCATAGAATATTTTAATACCGAAAAGAGTCAAGCAACAAATTCTTTTACTTAACTTTAACCTACGACGTGTTAGATAACGGTCGGCGCGGAGATAAACAATGTATTAATTTGCAGTTAGGAGCGAGCAACAAAATCATAAGTTGCATATTTAGGTAGGGCACTGTCCATAGAATATTTTAATACCAAAAAGACCCGAGCAACAAATTCTTTCACTAACTTTTAGCCTACGACGTGCTAGATAACGGTCGGCGCGGAGGTAAACAATGTATTTATTTGCAGTTAGGAGCGAGCAACAAAATCATATGTTGCATATTTAGGTAGGGCACTGTCCATAGAATATTTTAATACCAAAAAGACCCGAGCAACAAATTCTTTCACTAACTTTTAGCCTACGACGTGCTAGATAACGGTCGGCGCGGAGGTAAACAATGTATTTATTTGCAGTTAGGAGCGAGCAACAAAATCATATGTTGCATATTTTGATAGGGCACTGTCCATAGAATATTTTAATACCGAAAAGAGTCGAGCAACAAATTCTTTTACTTCACTTTTAGCCATTGAAGTCGTAGATAACGGTCGGCGCGGAGATAAACAATGTATTTATTTGCAGTTAGGAGCGAGCAACAAAATCATATGTTGCATATTTTGTTAGGGCACTGTCCATAGAATATTTTAGTACCAAAAAGACCCGAGCAACAAATTCTTTTACTTAACTTTTAGCCTGCGACGTGTTAGATAACGGTCGGCGCGGAGGTAAACAATGTATTTATTTGCAGTTAGGAGCGAGCAACAAAATCATATGTTGCATATTCTGGTAGGGCACTGTCCATAGAATATTTTAGTATCAAAAAGACCGGAGCAACAAATTCTTTTACTTAACTTTTCGCTATCGAAGTTGTAGATAACGGTCGGCGTGGCGATGCAGTATTTATTAAATAGTAGTATTATTTACAGAACCTTATATTTCGAAAATTTGTTTAGGCTATCTTAAAGCAACAAAATAGCAACAAATTCTGGTATAAACGTTTCTTCGATTTGAGCACTCTATGTATGTTTTTCAGTATGTGGTGGGGCTAGAACCAGTGTCAAGCTGGCCCCCCCACATGCCAAAAAAATATATATAGAGTGCTCAAATCGAAGAAACGTTTATACCAGAATTTGTTGCTATTTTGTTGCTTGAGGATAGCGTGAAAACATTTTAGAAATATAACGTTGTTTAAGATATAGTGCTATCTGTTCAATGTTGGTATATACGTATTTTCTAAAAAACGTTATATTTCCAAAATGTTTTTACGCTATCTTGGAGCAACAAAAAAGCAACAAATTCTGATGTATTTGTTTTTTTGATTTGAGCACTCTATATACCTTTTTCATTATGGGGGGGGCTAGCTTGACGACAAGCTGGCCCCCCCATTTCGATCGCCGTTTCCTGCTAAACGGTTTGAGCAACAAAATCCGGACTAGGGCAACAAATTAGCACATAAATAGCACTAAATTTTTTGATAGGTGCGGATTTTTTTTGCGATGGTGGGGGGGCTAACTTGATAGAGGTGACTTTGTCTCATCCGTACAGTGGCACAACATCAGTAGTGTGATGTCGAAGGTAAATTTCCTTTGTTAAATTTATGTCTAATTTTTGACTTTTTTACTTCAATCTATAATTTTTTGAATTGGCAATATTTAACGTGTGTGAATGTAATTGTATCATTACAGACTGCTGCTGGTACTAAAGGCGATGCATTTGCCCGGAAGAATTTGAGGAACAAGAGGAACGGGAGGCCCACCAGTAATGCACAGATAAGCGAGAAGACAAAATTTGCTGTCTAGTCATGAAGAAAAGTATGTAATATTATGTGATATACTCGCGTAGGTAGGATTCGACGATTATATGGTTGCTTATGCGTGATGCGTGCACATATTTAGGTTATTTGCATTGATGCCGCTCAAGCTCCCGATAAAAACAGTCACGTCACATCCACGTCAAATCCACGTAATTTACGTGGACTACGTGGATAGAGAATCATCCGCGAGTTATCCACGTGGATTCAACGTTTCTTTTTCATCGACAATATCGAAGTACTTTATCCATGTGGATTCGACGTTTCTTTTCCATCGCCAAATCGAAGTACCTTATCCACGTAATATCAATGTAAATTTCACGTGTATGTTTCTATTATTCTACTGATGTATATAATATATATACATATACGATTTATCAATCAGGAAATATTGTTATTAATCACAACATATAGCTAAATGGGACGCATTTAATAGATAATCAATAGAAAAATTGTATTGTGTTACAAAAAGTGTGTGCGTGTGCAGTATGCTATCTATTTTTTACAAATAACATCAGAAATAAATTATTATAAACCCAATTGTTGTTATCTTGTTACAAACAAAAGATTAGATTGAATAAGAGCATCATAAAGAAAAAGGCAGTTTCAGAGTCAGAAGGTCACCGCTACTCCGGTCGATCAAAAAAGTCAAGCGACGATGGATGCGATTGCTACTTGGATGGGTGACCGCGGCGGTACTTCTTTATATCCAGTATTAAACACCAAGAAACTAACATGTTACTGCTAGTTGTACTTTTTTTCTCTGTTTTTGAGACTTCTTAAAACCTTGTATATATGGAGTGGAAAAAATCCACTCCATTAATAAAATTAAAATTTACGTGGAAAAATCGTGGAACTATGTGCATTCCACGTGGACTACAGTACCGTTCTTGAACGGATTGTCCACTCAAATATCCACGTGGATTCCACGATGCTGATCCACATAGCAATAACGTGGATTTCACGTACTGTTTTTATCGGGCTCTTTCTTACGTGTCGGGTTATCTTTTAAAAAGCTACAACTTCCTGATGAAAATTGTTCAAAATGTAAAACTGATTTGTTTTGTATACAACAAGAACAACATCATCTGTACACGGTTTTTAAGGAATATTCGCAGAAAAAGATTCGTTAACGTATCCCAGTAATCAGGTGATTACGTTAATACAAAACGTACACATTAGATTATTTCACTTTTGCGATGAAAATGGACATAAGTAAAACTTAGAATCAGCTTTTAAAAAAATATTTTTCAATAACTACAGCAGTGATTTCTGTAGCAATCATTGATGTGATAATATAATCGTCAAAAATAATTTAGCGTTTTTAATACATAAGTATGTTAAGAAAAAACCGGTACAGGTAACTTCAGGCCATTACGAAAAACCAAGCAATTTAAATCATTGTGATTTAGTTGCATTTTTTCTGCTTATTTGCATTTTTAGTTTCTCTTTGATGTATTTGGCTTTCGAACTCTTTCATTCTACGGTTTTTTCTTTTTCCCCACTTAATATAGAATCGTATATTTTGTTATGTGTTTTATTATTATAGACTTTATTTTGAAATAAAAATGTATTTTATGTTACACACTTTGAAATAAAAATGTATTTTATGTTAAACTTAGAAATTAAAATGTATTTTATGTTACACACTTTAAAATAAAAATGTATTTCATGTTATAAATTTTGAAATAAAAATGTATTTCATTCTATATACAATTAATTTGTTCTTTATTACGCATTCTCTCATTTATTGACAAAAATAACATATATTATTTATTAACATATATTATTCTATATTATTTACGGCTCATATAGGCCGTGTTCCGATATACACTGCCAGTATTCGGCAGAGTATTCGAAACACAGCCAGTAGCCACAGATATAGAACATAGTGCAGGTCCAAGCCACTTGGATCGCGTCGATCGCGCCGCGTTTTATGCACGGTCTTGTCAGAGAGAAACCTGAGAGCGGCCACCCCTTTGTTCATGCGGTGGATGCATTTTCCGACGCGCCGCCTGAAGAAGTTGATGTAAACTACGCTCGTCACGGTCGGTAACGGTACATGGGTGCGTGTTCGTGGTATGGTTGGTGTCCAAACTACTGAAACTCGATAAGTGAATGAGTCAGACAAGGACCGACAACAATCGCTCCGTCCTTGTCTCGCGTATCACGTTACGGTAGGCGAGCTAGCAGCGGCAAAGCCGAAATTTCCTTTTACCCGTCTCGCTCAGTCTTGCTTCTCTTACGCGCTGCGTTCCGTTCAACTTCAAAAATTAATATCTCTGGTTATATTTGTCGTAGAGAAATCTTTAAAAAAGCATCTTAAAGCTAAAGAGACAATCTTTTTGAAAAAAATAGTTTAAGTTACAAAAAATTGCAAATTCCAATTGTTATAAGCAATTGAAATGTTTAATTAATTTTTTTACTAAAATGTGCATTTTAAAAAATTTTTTAAATAATGATATCTTATTCTCTATTTCATTCTGAAAGTACACATATTTTTTATTTCATGAAGAAACGATGGATTCTATCTTTTTATATAATTTTAATGACTGAGATGCCGCGCCATGCTTGCGTCTCTGGCTCGACCATGTGTCACGACACATTGATTTCTTCGAAAATCTCTTGTATGTACATACAGCTTTATTAATAATATAATATATAATGTTAAATATAATCAAAATTATACAAATCACATTTTTGTTATGAATATTACATTTTAAAAATAGTGTAGTATTCTGGTAAAATAAATTGTTTTGTTTTACTGTACAGCGCTGTATAATTTATTCGTTAATTTTCTTTTCTGTTTTGAATTGCCGGGATTTTCTGTAATAAATGTTATGCTCCAATTTTTCTTATCGGGAAATTTATAAAGTTATATAAAGTACAGTGTAAATTTCAATTTTGTTGAACTCCACGCAGAAGATAAAAAAATAATAGCGTGGTCACTTACAGACTTGTAGAACGCCAAAAGTCTGGGTCTAATAGGAATTGTCCGATAAGAAAATTTAGAGCACAATATCCATTGCAGAAAATCCTAGCAGTTCAAAACAAAAAAGAAAACTAACGGTCAAATTACACACTGCAGTAACTAAATTTACTTTATCATCAGAAACAATGCACAATTTTTAAAATGTAATATTCATAACAAAAATGTAATTTGTATAATTTTAATTATATTCAATTATAAATTATGTTATTACATTATATTATATATTACGTTATTCATACTGTACATTCTTCCTACAAGAGATTTCCAAAGAAATCGATGTGCCCTCTGCTATTTGATCGAGCCAGAACCACGAGCACAGTTGCGGCACAACGCGGTGCAACCTCAGTCATTAAAATTATATAAAAAATAGAATCTATCGTTTCTTCATAAAATAAAAAAATATGTGCATACTATCAGAATAAAATAAAGAATAAGATAGCATTATCTTAAAAAATTTTTAAATATTTTTTAATAAAAAAATTAATTAAAATTTTAATTGCTTATAACAATTGGAATTTGTAATTTATTGTAACTTGAAACTATTTTTTTTTAAAGATAGTCTTCTTAGCTTTAAATTCTTAGCTTAATTTTATAAATATCTCTCTATGACAAATATAACCAGTGATATTAATTTTTGAAGTTAACTTCTTCATTTTTCACGAAAATTGTATTGCTTATAACTTGTAAAAAAAATATTTCGGACAAATAAAAATTATGTATCTGCTTATTTTATGTATATTTCATGTAAATAAAGTTTTACAATCAATTTAAAAATACGAGGTCATTTCTCGTTCGATTTGACGTGGAATATTGCCCACATGCAGTATAATAATTTAACAGTGTTTGCCGTAGATAATTTCAGAATCATCTAGATAAAGATAAGATGAAAATCCGTAAATTTATCTTAGATAAGATAAAGATGATTTTGGTTTTAATTAATCTAGATGAAAGATGATATAATTATCGCGATTATCTAGATAATTTTGTAGATAATTGTGCAGTGTTTGAGATTATTCATAAAAATTTATCAAGAGACACGGTAGTGTCTCGCGCCAAGTACGCGCGGAGCGAGACAGCCGTGGCTCTATATACGCGACGCAACGAGTTGCGAGTACCCGCGATTTTTAGATCTCGATAACCAGTGAACGGATCAAGTTCTAACTAAGCTTATCGTAAAGCTTGGACCAAATTTATATAAGAAAAGTGTTTTTATTTTTCCGCTACGTGCCCTACGAGCGGAGATATTACGATGCATAGGATAAAGTGTGAAATTTTCAATTAAGATACGTCATCGTCGTCGTCCCAGATCGTGACTTTCACACTCTCGCCACGGCGCGCCGTGGCGCCACGGGTAGCGAGTCACTTTCACAATCTTGACGTTAATGGCGCTATTTTCCATTTTAGAGCAACAAAATGTCGCCAGCGGTGCACTTGGTGTACTAAGTGCAGTTGCACTGCCGGTGCACTTGGTGTACTGAGTGCAGTTGCATTGCGGGCGCCCCGCGGCCTGGCCGCTGGCGGTGTATGACAGCGCGGAGCGAGATAACCTACGCGGCTGGATCGACTCGGGCTTTGCGCGATTCGGGAGTGTGTGTGTAGTGAAAAACGTTCAAGTCCGGTTCGCGAATCAAGCTCGCCGAGCCGGACTCGCGAGTCAGTCGTACAAAAATAATGGGCCGCTTTAGACGTCTGCGTCATCGAGAAATATTCCGTCCGCGTCGAGGTTATATGGCTTACGATGTTTACGTGTGCGTTCAGTCGGGGCTCGTGCAGTGATAACGTGCAATGTGTGATAAACTATCGTAAGTAAACTATATCGTGCGTGATAATAAACTCACGCTCTCTCTCGCTCGCTTGCTCTCTCTCGCTCGCTTGCTCGCTCTCTCTCGCTCGCTTAATCTCGTCTCTTACGAGTTAAAGTGAGGTAATTTATATCCTCTAAATAAATCGCGAGAGAGATCGACCGAGTCATCATCATCACACGCGTCAAAGTGAGTGACCTAGTTTACACCCAGCCGTCCAATCCCGATTCACTCCGAAGTGAACTGACGTTTACACTGAGTTTGCGCTACTCCGCTGAAGAAAGACGATTGAAGTAGATCGAAATTAACCCGTTTACACCTAAGAAATTTCACTTCTCTACGGAGTGAATCGGGATTTGACAGCTGGGTGTAAACAAGGTCAGTGAGGTTAACGTGTGATGTCACGACACCGCAGGGAGGATTGATTCGAACAATCCTTTAGGCTTATAAATACAGTACTCGCTCTGCTTTCATGTTGATCGTTTCTCAAGTCTGCTTTACAAAATATGCTTCCCGGAAGAAGTGGAAACATTATTTATTAATTTCTTATTCATTAAAGTTACTAATTTATTGTATACGTTTCTTTGATAGCGATCTGTCTGATGGTGTTCTGGGTTTTGATTGCGAATGGGTCAAAGAGAGACCCATCTATCTGTTACAACTGGCTACTATCAATGGAGTAGTTGCTTTGTTTCGCATCGGAGAGATTGGATACATTCCACCTAAGCTTAAGGTAACGTTTCGAATAGTTCATGATCAGATTATCCGCAACTATGCATAACATTGAATTTTAATAACATTACATTTATGCCTTCAGGAATTATTAGCTAGTAAGCACATTCTTAAAGTGGGAATCGCCTCGTTCGAAGATGGGCAGAAGATTGTAAAAGATTATGGATGTAGAGTTAATGGAACTCTTGATCTAAGAACCTTAGCTGAAAGTCTTAATCTACCGAGCCGGAAAAGTTTAGCTGCCATGAGTTTAGAAGAATATCTTCATTGAGATGGACAAAATGATAAAAATCAGGTGTGGTGACTGGGATGCTAGAACCTTAACCGACGAACAAGTTGCGTATGCTGCTTGTGATGCGTTTGCATCTGTTATATAATTTATCATAAAGTAAGAAGTTTAAATCTTCCTTTTTAACGTAATTTTAAGTTGTGCTTCTTAATGCCTGAATTTTATTTGCAGATAAGGTATTCATTATAATGGCAGAGATTAGCAATGTACTTATATAATATATTTAGTAGTGATATAAATGTATGGATTTATGATGTACCTGCTAGAATAGTCGATACGAGGTATAAAACTTTAGAAATTATATAAATTATAGTTTAAAATTTTACACATGTAATAGAAAAATATGCACATAAATGTATGTCTGTTTAAGGTTCAAGGTTCAGCGATCACCAAGTGTGGATAGTATTACTAGCAATAATGTTCTAAATACCGAGAGTAAATCAGTAGTAGTAGATAAATACACTATTAACGATCGTAAAAATGCGATACCTACAAGAATTAAACCGTCATAATTGTTATTTACAAGCGCCTGATGGAGATATATTGTGTACATGAGATCGCAAGAAAGCAGAGTGGTATATTACGAAGAATTTAGGAAAACTTGTGGATACAGATCCATATACGTTGTGATTAAATTTCGAGCCATCTGGCCGAGCATTGGGAGAGGTTGGACAATATTATACACAGGTGAAACTTAATTAATGTGTAGTCTGTGGAAAAACCGAGAAATTTATTAGGAAAAATATTGTGCCGCTAATGTCCCTCTTTTGGATTATTGAACTCAAAATGCGATAACTCCAGTTGATGTTAGTCCCATAAATGCTTCCAATCGCACACATAATTTATTGTCAAGATATGTCATTGCCAATTTTGACGGATTATATCTCCTCCGCGAGGCAAAGTTTGATCGATCAGTGCTACTGTTCTAATGAATATGTACTTGAAAGGGGCGGAAGCGAAGTTCGTTATTATTACTTTCATCATATTAATTACATCGTTATAACTGGGCCTAATATTTGTATAAATTATGAAATGGCATAATATTGAATTTCTAAATTAATTTATTATTTAATTCATGTAAACAAGTTCTATTTTTTTACATTAATATCTACTTAATTAAATATTAAAAATTTACACTGTTTTCTTGCACAAAAGTTTCAACGCAGGTATTTATCACGAAAATGCGCGATTATAATTTTTGCAGATTTTTTATATTTAAAATTATTTTCTTTTAAAAAAAATGGTAATAATATTAAAGAAAACAAGAACGGACAAATTTCTTTTTTATCTATTGCAAAATTCAAGTTTTACACGGTATTGCACAAACGATAGATTGCATACATATACAGTGTATACGCGTGTCACGAATAATATAGGAATATAAATTAACTCTTTGATGACTCTTTAATTAATTTTTTGAATTCTATTGAGTTCTATTTAAATTAGAAGGTTATTTAATATTTGGAGTTATTAATTTAATCAGAATTATATATGTGAAAATATCAATTAATATAAGTAAACAAGAGTACTTTTTTCAATTAATCTTAGTATAACTTTTCCGATCAAAATTTTACTTGATTTTCAATTACGCAAAGTTACTAACGATAAAATGGATATGATTGTTAACGCATGCTATGCACTGTATGTCAGTTTCCGGGATGCTCTGCATACTCTATTTGAAAAGTAATTAATTACGCTCTCTGTTGCTCAAAAAACAAGAGATGTGTGTGTGTGTGTGTGTGTGTGTGTGTGTGTGTGTGTGTGTGTGTATTATATGTGTAAATATGCCATAATGAATGTGATTCGAAGAATATATATGATACATATAGAAGTATATAACTTGCAATTCGGTGGAATGCAGCATGCCGACTAGCGATCGTAGACGAGAATGCATTGGTCATATACAGGGTGTTTTGCGCGTAAGAAAACCATGGAAAAAATCGAATGCACACAGTCACGAGTTATAAAACTAACGTGCCTCGGAGTAAATTTAATATGATGTACAAACTTTAAAATTAACGTGCGAACATTATTTGCTACACTGTATTACGGCTAACAATGCTGTGGAACTTATATAGCTTGCGTTTTCGTTTAATGCAAAATTTTTAGAAACACGTTCGGCGACTTTCATTAAATTTTATATAAAAGAGATTAGGAATACTAAGGAATTTCGAGGTCTACCACGAAAAAATTCAAATAAGATAATGGAATTGATTGAGAAAAGTAAAATATATGAAGTCAGCGCATATAAACTTTTGTCACCATTTCAACCAGATAAATTTACATTGGCTAATATGTAATTCATATAATATTGCGATTTTAAATATCTACAAATATATTCTAGCTTTTAATTCTTATATAGAATAGTGTTTCTTTTAAAGAGCGCCTTTTATTAATTACATAACGTTATTCTTTGTAAAACATTGAGTCTAAAAATCCTGAACCATCTTTGTTGTATAATACTATATAATATACTTCATACAGCAGTAGTTATTAAGTATATTGATGGATGGTCCATATCGCGAAGAAATCATCCTGACAAATATTATCGTTTATGTAGTAAAACGGAAAGAGCATTGTTGTAACGACTTGAGCTGAATGACAGTAAGTGTGACTGTGCGTTTGTTAAGAGGGAACTGTTGTCAAGTACTTCAATCTATACTAAAGAAATCAGTGTATTTGTATAGAATTATTGCGTCGGACTTAAGAGTTTTATTTACAACATAAATATCAATATGTGATCTAGATATGGTAAAGTGTACGTAATAACGCATAAAAATTTCAACTTATTTTGACATAATAATGCAAGAAAGAAACTCATATGACTTTTTGCTTTTGATACTATATACATGTATTATTGTACTATATACGTTTATATATTTGAAGGTTATTTCTACAAATCCTATAATAATTTATTCTACATAAAATAATCATTATATATAGACTAAAATTATAAATATTATTTAAATCCAGAATTTGATTAGGAATTATAATAATTATATTGAATACTGTTAATATATTATAGTGTCTGAATATATATTCTATAATTTTAATACATTTATATACATACATACATGTTATTAAAACTAATAATATGTTTATAGATTATTACATAAAACGTTATTATAAGATATATAAATAAATTGATATAAAGAAAATTCAAGACGATACTATGTTAATTATTAATAAATAACCTCGGTTGTACCTTCAAGGGTTAATAAAGCCATTAGTAAATTATATTCGTAAGAAAATTGATGTTTGAATCATAAAATAAAATCGTTTTGCGTTATGTAAAAACCTTGAAAAAATCGAAGTATTATATTTGTACCTCGAAAAAACCTAAGTAACAAGTGGTACACGTAGTTATCTTTGTACCTCAAAAAAAACTTAAGTAACGGGTGGTATACGTAATACCTTGAAAAATAAGATATACTGTTCATATAAGATGCGTAATATTACAAAAAGGTATGATATCCGTACAAAATTACCTTTTACAAAAAGGTACAAAAAAAGACGCCAAGCACGCGTGGTGCACCTCGAAAAAATCGAAGTAATATATTTGTACCTCGAAAAAATCCAAGTAATATCTTTACCTCGAAAAAATCAAAGTAATATCTTTACCTCGAAAAAATCGAAGTAATATATTTGTACCTCGAAAAAATCGAAGTAATATATTTGTACCTCAAAAAAATCGAAGTAATATCTTTACCTCGAAAAAATCGAAGTAATATATTTGTACCTCGAAAAAATCGAAGTAATATCTTTACCTCGAAAAAATCAAAGTAATATATTTGTATCTCGAAGAAATCCAAAAGTTATATCTTTATTTTTAAAAAATATTACAACCCAAGTGACACATCACAAAATTGTGTTACCTTTTATTCAATCCAAGTGATAATCTATTTAAAAAAAAAAAGAAATGATATCTTTAAATTGCGCCAATTAAAAATTCTTAAATCCAACAAGGGAATACAAGGTACTTAAACAATATGTATTTTTTAATAAAATAAAAGATTTAATCACAAACAATTACAGACAGAGGTATAACAATACAAAATAAACATGTTTTATTAAAATTAATACATTTTTCTTGTAAAAAAAAACTTGGCGCTGCTAGACCTCGAAACGTTTCTTTAGTATATAAGTTTCATTGTAAAAAAAAGTTTTTTGTAATTTTAATTTGTACTTAATGTAATTCGACATAGTACTTTATTATATTTCGAGGTCTAGCAGCGCCAAGTTTTTTTTTACAAGAAAAATGTATTAATTTTAATAAAACATGTTTATTTTGTATTGTTATACCTCTGTCTGTAATTGTTTGTGATTAAATCTTTTATTTTATTAAAAAATACATATTGTTTAAGTACCTTGTATTCCCTTGTTGGATTTAAAAATTTTTAATTGGCGCAATTTAAAGATATCATTTCTTTTTTTTTAAATAGATAATCACTTGGATTGAATAAAAGGTAACACAATTTTGTGATGTGTCACTTGGGTTGTAATATTTTTTAAAAATAAAGATATAACTTTTGGATTTCTTCGAGGTACAAATATATTACTTCGATTTTTTCGAGGTAAAGATATTACTTCGATTTTTTCGAGGTACAAATATATTACTTCGATTTTTTCGAGGTAAAGATATTACTTCGATTTTTTCGAGGTACAAATATATTACTTCGATTTTTTTGAGGTAAAGATATTACTTCGATTTTTTCGAGGTAAAGATATTACTTGGATTTTTTCGAGGTCAAAAGAATTACGCAGGTTATAAAAAGAATGTTAAAACAATACAATTTTATTATAAGATTTTATTTTTCAAGAAAAGAATTTTTTCAAACGTTTTATCTGATAAACGGTTTCGACGTGGCACACTAATTTGTTGCAATAAACTAAATAGGCGCTCTACTGGCGCCGACGATGGCAAGGAGCCGGGACTAGGGTGTGGCAAACAAGGCACTTGCCTTATGTAAAAAATTTGAAGGGGCGCAAAAATGGACGAAATAAAAATTTCTATATATTTTAAAGTCGAATTGATCAAGACGCCCGTCCCGGAATGTTATAGGAAGGTCCAGGTTCAAACTTTGGCTGGGGTGATATTTTTCGCATTAAATTCCTTACAGTGAGTGTTTTAAAATGCTTATTCGCATTAGTATTATTAAATTACTTGTCAATTTAATTTGTGATATTATGTACTCAGATATTATGATATTACGTAGCTTCAGTTGACTGTGATTCCAGACTAATAAATAACATCGTTCAACAAAAAAAGAACACCGGAACAAGGAGTCATTTCTTGTAGTTCTTTGAATTCTCAATACGATCCTGTTTACCAAATTGCTTTATCGTGTCACAATTTTGAGAAATTTGCAGTTAAAGTTTCTAAAATGGCTATTTTTGCGTACTTTGTCATATTTTAACAACGATATGTGACTAATATTTTATTGCAATTAAAATTAAGTATGTTGTTAAGACTTTCAGTCCTCAAAAGAAATTTTTTTGTGTCCGCTATAGTAATTAATAAGATAATCATAGTTAAATATAGGGTCTCTTGGAAAAAAGCTGTGAATTAGATTATTGACGATTTACCAAATAGCTTTCAATTATGTTTATACAAACTTAAGGGTTTTTTTAGGTTGCTGAATGCAAATTTAATGTCAAAACTGTCAAATTCTAAACCGAAGACGAAAGTTAAATCATACTTAAATTACAGCAATAAATAATCATAATAATCTTGTATATGAATTTTTAATACAAATTTGATATCTAAATTGACATCGTTTTCGTATTTAGCAACTTAAAAAACCTTTAAGAATTTAAAGCTAAGAAGACTATCTTTTCAAAAAAAAATAGTTTCAAGTTACATTAAATTACAAATTCCAATTGTTATAAGCAATTAAAATATGTAATTAATTTTTTTATTGAAAAATACATTTAAAAATTTTTTAAGATAATGCTATCTTATTCTTTATTTTATTCTGATAGTATGTACATATTTTTTTATTTTATGAAGAAACGATAGATTCTATTTTTTATATAATTTTAATGACTGAGGTTGCACCGCGTTGTGCCGCACTGTGCTCGTGGCTCTGGCTCGATCAAATAGCAGAGGGCACATCGATTTCTTTGGAAATCTCTTGTAGGAAGAATGTACAGTATGAATAACGTAATATATAATATAATGTAATAACATAATTTATAATTGAATATAATTAAAATTATACAAATTACATTTTTGTTATGAATATTACATTTTAAAAATTGTGCATTGTTTCTGATGATAAAGTAAATTTAGTTACTGCAGTGTGTAATTTGACCGTTAATTTTCTTTTTTGTTTTGAACTGCTAGGATTTTCTGCAATGGATATTGTGCTCTAAATTTTCTTATCGGACAATTCCTATTAGACCCAGACTTTTGGCGTTCTACAAGTCTGTAAGTGACCACGCTATTATTTTTTTATCTTCTGCGTGGAGTTCAACAAAATTGAAATTTACACTGTACTTTATATAACTTTATAAATTTCCCGATAAGAAAAATTGGAGCATAACATTTATTACAGTAAATCCCGGCAATTCAAAACAGAAAAGAAAATTAACGATTAAATTATACAGCGCTGTACAGTAAAACAAAACAATTTACTTTACCAGAATACCACACAATTGTTAAAATGTAATATTTATAACAAATGTGATTTGTATAATTTTGATTATATTTAACATTATATATTATATTATTAATAAGCTGTATGTACATACAAGAGATTTCCGAAGAAATCGATGTGTCGTGCCACTTGGTCGAGCCAGAGACGCAAGCATGGCGCGGCATCTCAGTCATTAAAATTATATAAAAAGATAGAATCCATCGTTTCTTCATAAAATAAAAAATATGTGTACTTTCAGAATAGAGTAGAGAACAAGATAGCATTATTTAAAAAATTTTTCAAAATGCACATTTTAGTAAAAAAATTGGTATTTATGCATAAAAGCGACTTCCTCTCCGATTTGCATGATATTTTAGTATGTTGTTGGGGATGTCTTCCCGAGTCATTTCATATATATATATAAGGGTCGGACTTAAATAGTTTCGGAATGTTCAGAAAAGGTTGTATTATTCGAATGAGTTACCGACCGAAAGGCGGTAAGGCAGAAATCATAGCTCGAATCGGATGGCTCTCGTGAACGCACCACGGAAGGCGGGCGGCGCCACTTCCTGGCTCGCTACGCTTGAAATTAGACAAGTCGGAACGGGTGAACTCGGAGTGTTCATACCGAAAAGGAAGAACGACTTCCTTATTCCGGTTACGGTCGTCGAACAGTGACGACGTACGCGTGTCGATTCCTGAGAATCTTTGTGTAACAGTCGAGTCATATTTCTCGTTACGAGTGCGAAACAGATTACCACAGACACACCGTCTAGCCAATCTTCCGATCCAGAGGAACCGAGGAGATTACGGACTTGGATGGGACCGACTGACTTCGAGATTGAGAGGTGGGACGGCGTAACGCCGTCGCCATCTTATCGAGACGATCCTCCCGGTATACCCGAGGACGGATATTCTATTCTTACGAGCGGTATCTCGGTGTCCTCTCTAGTAGGCACCGAGAGAATTCATACATGAGGTAAGGAGACTGACTCTGATGCGGTAATGCCGAGGATTAAGTCTAGAAGTACTAATCCGTCGGTTCGCTTTCAGATCTGTCTCTCATTTCTTTCTACGAAGCCTAGAAGTGCTTCGTAACCGAGCAAGGAGCGAGACACGTGTAAACGTGTAATTCACTGACGAGATACCTATACGTATCGCTGTGCTAGTTACGCACATCTTGAGATGAACGTTCATGACTTTCCTTTCTTTTCTTTGTTACGTGTCGAAACGAGCGTGATAGTATATTCTATCTCTTTCTTTCCTTTGTTAACAATCGAGCGCTCGATCACTGCGTATGCGACCTTGCAAGGTATATATCATATTTCTTTTGTATTCATTGCGGCATTTCTGTGTTTGAGAATCGGATCAATCTTTGACTTGAGAACGTGTTGGTATAACCAACCGTTGCTGTATTTCTTAACGGAACAGCGTTACTGCTTTCGAGATATTGTAAAATTGACAAGTTCTAATCTGTCGATGAGACTAACGACACGAGCTGTGATTTCTTCATTGAGATGTGATTTCAAGTACAATTCGTATTCAAAATAAGCTGTAGTATTATTGCGAGAGTTTATGATTCTATTACAACAGTCATTTCAGTTGATTTATGAAGTTACAGTCCACTAAGTTTCTTTCAAGATTGGTTTATTCTCTGATTATATGGTTTATATTATGTATATTGCGTTTATGATTCTAATGTTTATGATTGAATTTCAATATGTTATGTATAACCGATAACGCCGCTTAGAGCGCGGATATATTTATATGTACTGATTCTGATTTATACTGCCATTTATGATTTCTATTCTATTCACATGTTTTCTTATGATTGATGTTCATATATTCGATATGTATAATTTTGTAAAGAATACTGGCAAGGTTTTTCGGCAGTTTCCCTTGTCCTTGCGGTGTATACTGGTATTCTTTTGATTACTTCTGCCGATGAATTTCTTTATTTGATATTAAAACAAGATTCAAAATTCAACGAGAGTCGTTTCAATGTGTTGCTTCCTCACATATATATTCACGAGTCCAGACTTAAGATAAGTTTGTACATAATTTTGGTCCTTCGAGCCGGATAAATGAATCCGGACTCAGAGTTTGAGTTACAGATTAAATTCAGAATTGTGAAATCAAATATAGTTTGAAAGTCGAATCGAATGATAGAGAGATTTATTGTTACATTCTTTCAAGTAACGTCCGGATTTGAGGAGCGACACATTGAATACCTCATAGAGTGTATATCGGAACAAAGATACAGTTGTAAGGTGCGATTCACGAGAGCTATCTTTAACTTTGACAAACATGGAGCCTAATCAGATAATCGAACGGTTGAATCAACAACTTGTGTTGAGTCATTCAATTTCTACCGCCTATGATAACTTTGTTGGAGACGGGTTATCAAGATTTACGAAACAACGAGTCGATTTCCATCTTTCTTTGTTACATGATACGTGGAGTTCTTTCAGTTCAGCTCACGACGCGATTCTGTTGTCTCTGGTCAAGCTCTCGGATGAGAACGGCCAGTTAATTCGGACACATTCATATTTCGCGGATCAGTTATTCTCCGTGACTCACATGTGTTATCTCGCAGCAGTTGAGCAGATTAATTCTAGTCTCAACACCGACCAACCGAGTATTACCGGATCTTCTACGATCCAATCTTTACCTAACGAGGTCCAAGCACCTACCGGTTATCATAGCCAACACGCACGCTTACCACGGATTAACATCCCTAAATTTGACGGCACTCCATCTGAGTGGCTTAATTTCAGAGATTTATTTTCCTCTCTTGTCCTATCGAATTTGACTTTGACATCTGTCGAGAAACTGCAGTATTTGAAAACCAGTTTGATCGGTACGGCCGCTCATTTAATTAAGAACACAACGCTCACTTCTGAGAACTTTTCTAAAGCATGGGAATCGTTAGTGTCATTTTATGACAACCCACGCATTCAAGTCAATACCGTATTACAATCCTTAGTCGACCTCAAACCTGTGAACAGGGAATCTGCTGTTGAATTGGAAGGTTTGTACACTTCCGTTCTCCAAATCTATAGAACATTAGAAACGCTGCAACCGTTGAAACGTGGGACGACTTTCTTGTTTTTATGACTGTTCAAAAGCTAGATTCTGAATCTGTTAAAGCTTGGGAGAACACATTGGGATCTTCAAAAGTTCCCCCATCATGGCAAGAGTTTAGTGAATTTCTGATCACTCGTCTTTTCTCGCTTAAAGCCTACGAGAGGTCTCGTAAAAGCAAGACTGCATCAAAACAAGTTAAGGCTACTGCCAAGGCTCATTACCAAGGAAAATCAACTGATGCTTCGCCGAGTTATGCACCTACGTGCTTGATATGCAAGGGAAAGCATTATGTAAGCAAGTGCCCGAAATACTTGGACGAAACTGTCACTCAGAAATTGGCCCTCGTAGCCAAGCACAAGCTGTGCTACAACTGTCTAGGAAGTCATCGGGTATCACAGTGTAAAGTTACAAAACGATGTCAGAAGTGCGCCAAGAAACATCACACAACAATCCATCGGATGGATGTTCCATCTACCAAGGAGGTAAAATCAGAGCCCCAACGACAATCTGACTCTACGGTGGTAACTCAGGATAAGGCCAAGGTGCTCCATTCTGCAGTTCTTACAACCTCTTACGTTTTGTTAGCAACCGCACAGGTGTTCATTGTTTCAGAGCGGAATGAAATCCGGAAGGTTCGAGCTTTACTAGATCAGGGTTCGGAGATTTCTTTAATTTCTGAACGAGTCGTACAACAGCTTAGGCTGCCTCGAGAACATTCGTCACTCTCTTTAGTCGGAATAGGTGACCAAAAATCGAATAAAACGTTTGGATGTACTTCCTTTGAGATTAGATCACATTTCAGCTCGGATTTGATTTTGGTAATATCTGCATATATTCTCCCAAAGCTTACTACTTCTATTCCTTCGGTTGAATTGTCTCAAAATTCCTGGTCTCATTTAGAAGGCATTCAATTAGCAGATCCCGAACTCTTTTCACCGAGTTCAATTGATCTGATCTTAGGTGCTGATGTATACGGATACTTACTAGAGGATTAGTTGATCAAAGGATCGATTGGTTCACCGGTGGCCCAAGCCACCAAGTTAGGTTGGATAGTTTCAGGCCCAACGGCACTTAATGCCTCTTCTGGTCAAAAACGAAGTTGTCATGTGTCAATTGACAGACAGCTTAACGATTTAGTACAGCGATTCTGGGAATTGGAAGAAGTTCCCTCAGCAAACACTCCAATTCTTTCAAAAGAAGAACAAGATTGTGAAGATCACTTTCTTTCGACGCATACTAGAGACGTGACAGGTAGATATGTGGTTAGATTGCCATTTAAGCTACCACCTGGAAAACTCGGAGATTCACGAGCGAAAGCTCTTCGAATAGTTACTAATCTGTCTAATCGACTCAGGAGTAACACGAATTACGCGACAGCATATTTGGATTTCATGACGGAATACGAACAGTTAAGACATATGGAAAGAGTTCCTATCTTACAACCTGAACCTATATTAGCGTACTATTTACCACATCACGGCGTTTGGAGAGAGCACAGTCTTACCACAAGACTTAGAGTCGTGTTCAACGGTTCGAGTCTTACGACGACCGGCGTGTCATTGAATGATCTATTGCATACAGGAGCTAAATTACAAATTGATTTGTTTGACGTACTCTTATGGTTTCAATTTTTCCTTTATGTTTTCATAGCTGATATAGAGAAAATGTTCCGGCAAATAGGGGTGAATCCCTTAGACTGGGACTTTCAACGAATATTTTGGTTAGATTCAGACCATCAGGTTATTGGTTTTGTGCTTACCACAGTTACATACGGTTTAGTTTGCGCGCCTTTTCTGGCCCTGCGAACTCTCGATCAATTAGTACACGATGAAGGGAGACGATTTCCCTTAGCTATCCCCGTCATGAAAAAGGGACGATATGTGGACGATGTCCATGGAGGAGCGGATTCATTAGAAGAAGCTCAGGAGAAGGTCGAGCAAGTAGATAAGCTGTGCATGGCGGGCGGTTTTAGATTGCAAAAATGGATGAGCAATCATCCAGCCATTCTAGATAACATACCGGCTGAGAGGAAGATAACTTCTCATTCAATTCAGATTAAAACCGACGCTACAGTTCATGTTCTAGGCTTAACCTGGAACGCGATGTCGGATACGTTTCAATTCACGTTAGAGCTTCCCAAAACGGGAGCAGTTACCAAGCGCGGTATTCTATCGACTATGGCTAAATTTTTTGATCCCATGGGTTTCTTGTCTCCAATTACTATTTCAGGAAAGATCTTCATTCAAGAGTTATGGTCTATCAAACTGGATTGGGATGACCCTTTACCAGAGGATAAGTCCGTAAAATGGACAGAGTTCGTTGATCAACTAAGAGATATGCCGAAGTTTGACTTTCCGAGATGGATAGGAACGAAATCAGGTTCTAACGTTGAGCTTTACGGTTATAGCGATGCATCACAGCACGCTATGGCGGCAGTTGTATACACAAGAGTGGTGTCAACTGACGGAAAGATTACTACTCACCTTATTGCAGCGAAAACAAAGGTAGCCCCGTTGAAGAGACTCACAATTCCATGTTTGGAGTTAACAGCAGCGGTTCTACTTGTAAAACTTGTATCTCACATACTGAAAGTGATGGACCTAGATAAGGTTCCCGTTTTTCTAAATACAAATTCAGCCATCGCGCTAACATGGATCCAAGGACATCCGTCCAAATGGAAGGAGTTCGTACAGAACCGAGTTCTTTTCATTCAGAAAACTTTGCCTGACGCAATATGGAATTTCATCCCTGGAAAAGATAACCCAGCGGATTTGGTTACAAGAGGACTAACTCCTAAACAGTTGTCAGAATCCACAACATGGTGGACTGGACCTTGCTGGCTAACGCAGGATCCATCTACATGGCCGAATGAATCATTTTCAATTTCTTCAGAGGACGGGTTGGAAGAGCGACCGTCCCGGGTAGCGACTACCCTCACATCGAAATCTCCTAAACTGTGGGATTTAATAAATAAATACTCAAACCTCAATCGATTAATTCGAATGACTGCGATCTGCAAAAGAGTACTTAAACGATTTCGGAGGATCTCTGAATCCTCATTGACTTATTTGTTAACAACGACTGAATTAAATGAAGCAAGACTGTTCTGGATTAAAACTGTGCAGCATGCTTACTTTTCTCATGAGATTAAGGCTTTGTCCTCAGGACGAGACTTATCTAATTTAAACGGAATATTGAGTCTTACTCCAAGACTAGATTCAGACGGACTCTTAAGGGTTGGAGGACGTCTTGAGAATTCTTCTTTGCCCGAAACGGCTAAACATCCTTATGTCTTGCCGAGACATTCCCCCTTAACGACACTAATCATAGCGGACGCTCACAAGCGTACACTTCATGGAGGCGTGCAAGATACGCTCGCGTTCATAAGAACTCATTACTGGATAGTAGGAAGCCGAGCTCCCATTCGGTCCTTTATCGTTAAGTGTGTTAGATGCGCCAGATTTCGACAATCTAGGGCACGACAAATCATGGGGCAACTCCCAGCGGAGAGATTGACCCCTTCGAGACCTTTCCTACACACCGGAGTGGACTACGCGGGTCCTTTTGTGGTAAAGACGTGGAAAGGAAAAAACGCCAAGACGTACAAGGCGTACATTGCTCTCTTTGTGTGCTATTCCACATCGGCGATTCACTTAGAGTTGGTCACCGATTATTCTACAGAGGCCTTCATGGCAGCGTATAAACGATTTACGGCACGACGCGGAATTTGTGCTACTCTATCTAGTGACTGTGGTACAAATCTCAAAGGTGCAGATGTTCAATTGCAGAAACTCTTCTCTGCCTCCACAAAGGAGTTCGGAGAATTAGCCTCACTACTTGCGGGAGACGGAACACAGTGGAAGTTCAATCCACCCGCTGCCCCGCATTTCGGCGGTAAGTGGGAAGCTGGTGTCAAATCGGTAAAAAAGCATCTTAAACGAGTTGTTGGTGAGCAGTTGCTCACATATGAAGAAATGACCACATGGTTGGCTCAAATTGAAGCGGTATTGAATTCTCGACCTCTTTGTCCTCAGTCCGATGATCCAAGCGATCAGTCTGCCTTAACTCCTGGTCACTTTCTTATAGGTCAAGCATTAGCTACGATCCCTGAACCAACACTGGAAGGGATTAAGATTTCACATCTTTCACGATGGCAGTTACTTCGAAAAATGTTGGAAGACTTTTGGAATCAGTGGTCGCGAGAATGTCTTCATCGATATCTCGCTATTCACAAGTGGAACAAGGTAGCTCCTTCAATCAAGGAAGGTGCATTAGTACTGGTGGTGGATGAACGATATCCTCCCTCCAAATGGCCTTTAGGGCGTATCATTCAAACACATCCTGGAAAGGACGGACATACGAGAGTAGTAACAGTTCGCACGCAAGTGTCAACACTCAAGAGACCTATCACTAAGATCTGCCCACTTCCTATCAATACAGACACGTTGTAGTTTAGTTCGTTAACCAAGTTAACGAAGGCGGGCGGTAATGTTCAGAAAAGGTTGTATTATTCGAATGAGTTACCGACCGAAAGGCGGTAAGGCAGAAATCATAGCTCGAATCGGATGGCTCTCGTGAACGCACCACGGAAGGCGGGCGGCGCCACTTCCTGGCTCGCTACGCTTGAAATTAGACAAGTCGGAACGGGTGAACTCGGAGTGTTCATACCGAAAAGGAAGAACGACTTCCTTATTCCGGTTACGGTCGTCGAACAGTGACGACGTACGCGTGTCGATTCCTGAGAATCTTTGTGTAACAGTCGAGTCATATTTCTCGTTACGAGTGCGAAACAGATTACCACAGACACACCGTCTAGCCAATCTTCCGATCCAGAGGAACCGAGGAGATTACGGACTTGGATGGGACCGACTGACTTCGAGATTGAGAGGTGGGACGGCGTAACGCCGTCGCCATCTTATCGAGACGATCCTCCCGGTATACCCGAGGACGGATATTCTATTCTTACGAGCTGTATCTCGGTGTCCTCTCTAGTAGGCACCGAGAGAATTCATACATGAGGTAAGGAGACTGACTCTGATGCGGTAATGCCGAGGATTAAGTCTAGAAGTACTAATCCGTCGGTTCACTTTCAGATCTGTCTCTCATTTCTTTCTACGAAGCCTAGAAGTGCTTCGTAACCGAGCAAGGAGCGAGACACGTGTAAACGTGTAATTCACTGACGAGATACCTATACGTATCGCTGTGCTAGTTACGCACATCTTGAGATGAACGTTCATGACTTTCCTTTCTTTTCTTTGTTACGTGTCGAAACGAGCGTGATAGTATATTCTATCTCTTTCTTTCCTTTGTTAACAATCGAGCGCTCGATCACTGCGTATGCGACCTTGCAAGGTATATATCATATTTCTTTTGTATTCATTGCGGCATTTCTGTGTTTGAGAATCGGATCAATCTTTGACTTGAGAACGTGTTGGTATAACCAACCGTTGCTGTATTTCTTAACGGAACAGCGTTACTGCTTTCGAGATATTGTAAAATTGACAAGTTCTAATCTGTCGATGAGACTAACGACACGAGCTGTGATTTCTTCATTGAGATGTGATTTCAAGTACAATTCGTATTCAAAATAAGCTGTAGTATTATTGCGAGAGTTTATGATTCTATTACAACAGTCATTTCAGTTGATTTATGAAGTTACAGTCCACTAAGTTTCTTTCAAGATTGGTTTATTCTCTGATTATATGGTTTATATTATGTATATTGCGTTTATGATTCTAATGTTTATGATTGAATTTCAATATGTTATGTATAACCGATAACGCCGCTTAGAGCGCGGATATATTTATATGTACTGATTCTGATTTATACTGCCATTTATGATTTCTATTCTATTCACATGTTTTCTTATGATTGATGTTCATATATTCGATATGTATAATTTTGTAAAGAATACTGGCAAGGTTTTTCGGCAGTTTCCCTTGTCCTTGCGGTGTATACTGGTATTCTTTTGATTACTTCTGCCGATGAATTTCTTTATTTGATATTAAAACAAGATTCAAAATTCAACGAGAGTCGTTTCAATCTGTTGCTTCCTCACATATATATTCACGAGTCCAGACTTAAGATAAGTTTGTACACGGAGATACTGGCTGAGAAAGGATAAAAATAATAAATACAAAAATAAACGTTTAATGATGATTTATTCAACATTATCATTAGGAATCTGAAAAATTTCAGCCATTGCATCAAAGAATGCGGTAATCCGAGCGTAAACAAACCAATAGAGTTACTTTGAAAACATAAACAAACAGGCTGTACTACACAGGGACTGCCGCACTTCTCCGCATGCAGGGATGGGTATTTATATACCAACTATTCATCGTACATATAAATATGTACTTTTCATATACCAACTGTTCTCTGCTTTAACAAATATGTGCTTTCTAAGTTGAAGCACATACAAAGCACATACTTATAAAGCGCGCCACTAACCTATAGGTTAGTGACGCGCTTTACAAGTATGTGCTTTGTAAGTTGAAGCACATACAAAGCACACACTTGGTTGAAATCCTTCAGATTCCTAATGATAGTGTTAAATAAATCATCATTGAACGTTTATTTTTGTATTTATTATTTTTATCCTTTCTCAGCCTGTATTTCCGAAACTATTTAAGTCCGGCCCTTATATATATATATAAAATAACTCGGGAAAACATCCCCAACAACACATTAAAAAATAAACCAAATCGGAGAGGGAGTCGCTTTTATGCCTAAATACCTCCTTTCTCAGCTTGTATCTCCGAAGCTATTTGAGTCCGACCCTTATATATATATATGAAATGACTCTGGAAGACATCCCCAACAACATACTAAAATATCAAGCAAATCGGAGAGGAAGTCGCTTTTATGCATAAATACCAAAAAATTAATTAAACATTTCAATTGCTTATAACAATTGGAATTTGCAATTTCTTGTAACTTAAACTATTTTTTTCAAAAAGATTGTCTCTCTAGCTTTAAGATGCTTTTTTAAAGATTTCTCTACGACAAATATAACCAGAGATATTAATTTTTGAAGTTGAACGGAACGCAGCGCGTAAGAGAAGCAAGACTGAGCGAGACGGGTAAAAGGAAATATCGGCTTCGCCGCTGCTAGCTCGCCTACCGTAACGTGATACGTGAGACAAGGACGGAGCGATTGTTGTCGGTCCTTGGCTGACTCACTCACCTTATCGATTTTCAGTAGTTTGGACACCAACCATAGCACGGACACGCACCCATGTACCGTTACCGACCGTGACGAGCGTAGTTTACATCAACTTCTTCAGGCAGCGCGTCGGAAAATGCATCCACCGCATGAACAAAGGGATGGCCGCTCTCAGGTTTCTCTCTGGTCTTGTATACAGATCTTTGAACGGTTACACGACAGTTTCCCGAAAAGTGGAGGGGATAGTGTTGGTACCAACAAATACCTCTTGGGCATCGTGATTTTAATTTCTACGAGTTAGTAACACTGTTCAAGTAGTTAGCTGTCAGTTTTCGTAACCTTTTTGACATAAATGTGCGCGCGTGTATAATAAATATATTACGACCGTAATAGTTTATAAATGTAAATGTTAAATACATTGTAACCGTAAGTAAAATGAAATGAAATAAAAATGACATAAAAAAGTGAAAATACAAAGTGCATAGAGGATGAACGAGGTGAAAAACTATGGTATATTATATGTATATGTATATATGAGTGGATAAATTATATTATTATATGTAATTAAACAATTTTGGTTTTTTCAATGTTTTGACGTCTTAATAAATATCACTCATGGTTGTGGCCGTTGTGGCATCGTCCTCCGCACTCTGGAATCAATTTGCCATCATCGTCAACTGCGGAATGAAACCTGTGCAAGATGAAAGAAGCATAAACGAGGAAGATATAGAAAGCAATAAATGGAGAATAGACAAATATATATCAGATAAGTAGCTAATATTCTCATAAAATAAAAGATTATGGTAATACTTAAGGAGAGCTCCCTCCTCACCGATTTCGCTGAATTTAGGCTTAATCGACGCGTTTTTGCACAAAACGAACGAATCTGGCAGAAAAAAGGCCCGCTCGGCCCCGCGACGCAAGATATTAATTGTTAAAGTTGACGACTATCAGGTTATAAAACCTGTCATACCGACGCGATGTAGCGACTACGGACATGCTCCGCGACCACATGCGCATGCTCAGTGGCCGTACGCACATGCAAAAGTGCGCGAATTTGAAACGTATGCAATTATGCATACTTATAATGCATAAATATAAATATGTACTTTTCATATATCAACTATTCTCTGCTTTAACAAATTATTTAACAAATAATTTGTTAAAGCAGAGAATAGTTGGTATATGAAAAGTACATATTTATATGTACTTATTCATCGTACATATTTATATGAATAGTTGGTATATAAATATGTACTTTTCATATACCAACTATTCTCTGCTTTAACAAATTATTTCTGTTTCGTTAACTTCGACGCTTAATATCTGTAACAAAAATAATTTGTTAAAGCAGAGAATAGTGTTGGTATATGAAAAGTACATATTTATATGTACTTATTCATCGTACATATTTATATGTACAATGAATAGTTGGTATATAAATATATACTTTTCATATACCAACTATTCTCTGCTTTAACAAATTATTTCTGTTTCATTAACTTCGACGCTTAATATCTATAGCTGAAATAATTTGTTAAAGCAGAGAATAGTTGATATATGAAAAGTACATATTTATATTTATGCATTATAAGTATGCATACGTTTAAAATTCGCTCCCTTTTGCATGCGCGTGCGGCCACTGAGCATGCGCATGTGGTCACAGAGCTGACAGAGCATGCGCATGTGGCCGCGGAGCGTGTTCGTGGTCGCTACATCGCGTCGGTATGACAGGTTTCATAACCTGATAGTCGTCAACTTTAACAGTTAATATCTCGCGTCGCGGAGCCGAGCGGGCCTTTTTTCTGCCAGATTCGTTCGTTTTGTGCAAAAACGCGTCGATTAAGCCTAAATTCAGCGAAATCGGTGAGGAGGGAGCTCTCCTTAAGTATTACCAAGATTATGTATGTATGTATGTGCTGGGGCCTATTGCACAATGATTTACAAGTTAATAATATTAGTGAAGAAGCTTTGTCTTTCACTAATATCATTAACTTGTAGATCATTGTGCAATAGGCCCCTGTCTGTAATTGTAGATGTTGTTGGACTGATTCTTTCCTGTAATTAATTTTTTTGTTCCAGCTTCCTAGCTAACCACGTGCTTGCAGAATGTTAATAGTTGGAGAACAATTCCCTGCGGAGTAAGATTGCCAAATTCTGAGCCTACTGTGTCCTCGAGTACGCCCCAATTCTCAGCAAAAGTTGAACAGTCACATCCAAACGGCGAATATCAGAATAGATCAGCTGTCACTAGCAGTGCGACGACAGATTGACGAAACAAACCGAGAGCAGGTTCGTAAAATAGATGTTTACCGTCAATATTTCATTGACTCTTTCGACAGGCCTGCTGAATGTTTACTGCCACCTTGTCATGTAGTCTGCTGACTGATGTATGTTTCTTATCTTTCAGCAAACAGGATTTATTGCCTACAGGATCATTTGCCTCTGCAATAATGGTTATTGGGGTTTGAGATCGGAAGTGGAAAGCTTTTCAAAAAAATCGCGGATCGATGCTTAAAGGAAACAACTGTAGTAACATCAAAAATGATATATTGTAAATGGACGACGCAAGAGCCATGAGAAATCACGGAATCACAAGTCTGTGAAACAACAAGGAAAATTAAAAGAAGAATGGGAGGCATAAAAATGTTTACGAATTTATTTCTCCTTTTCCAACCATTTCTGATAAGGAATGTAATATTAATAATATATCTAAGTTTTGTGTATTTTCTATTTCATTCCAAATTTTATGTATTTTGTCCTCTCTTTGATGATATTTGTTGCGCTCCGATCTCGCCCAAAATTTCGGGTGCTTCATCTCACTTCTAATAGTTTTTTGGTGCTCAGTCAGATTAGCTGTAAATAATATTGAATTGTAAAAATAGTACAAATATTCTGGAAAAAAATGTTTACAATGGAGCGTTCATAATATACCTAAAAATTCTACAATTGTCGAGTGTTTATTTAAGCTTTCTCGAAGCTCCCGGTTATGTCTCTCTGATACATTGTTCGTCCTGTGCAATTGTTGGAAAACGCAGAACAAACTGGGCTTAAAGCCATTTAGCCATGTTTCCCTATAATAATTGAAGAAAGATTGCAAGTACTTGCAATCGTCGAAAATGATTTCATGGATAATCTTAAAGCCTTCTTCTATTAATTGTTCGGGCAAAAAAGCCAAAGATGTTAATAGTTTAGTTGCACCCCAACCCAATTCCTTTTTGTCGCCTTTGAGTATATTATGTTTCTCAGCATTATGTACTAACGCCTATAACAAAACGATATAAGGAAAATTGGCATGTATTTCATGTTTATTATTATGTGCGTTGTTATTTTTTATTACCTGGCTGTAATGAAAGAAGCAGCCAATGACTTTAGCGCTGGGGAAAACCGTCTGTAGCGCTTTTCGTTCAGCTTTTTCGAAGTCCGCTATTGCTATATCAGGTTGTATTTTGACAACATCGGTGACTTTTCTTAAAACATCTATATAAATGCTAGCAGTGCGTCCTTCCATTATTGTGTACACAATTGGAAATGTCTAAAATTTGAGAGCAATTTAATTTACTCGTATATTTACATATAGTACGTTTTGCAATTAAATGAAATAATTACTTAATAAATAAACTAATGAATTGTTTTGCTTACTCTATTTTTATGTCTAATTACGATTGTCCACAATTGACAATTATTATTTTGTAATTGGGGGACCGTCGCAAACGTTCCGTCCACAAAAATGGTTAATTTTTCATTTATGTCCTTCGTAATTAGTAAATCTGTTAAACGTTTGTCAATAAAAATAACAGCTTTGGTGTCATTATTTTTAATGACAAACTCAATAATAAAAGAATCTGCTGTATCTATCAGCAGTAATTGCTTCCAATTTTCATTTTTTAAACAACTAGATAAATCGTTTAAATTTTTTGGAATCTGTCCAATACAATTTTTCTTTTTATAACGTTCTATGGATTTCTCAATGTTACTAATGCTTGTGAAATGCAGCAAATGATCGTATCTAAACGTAAATACAAATTACAAATTATAAATAGTAGCTAGTCGTCTTCATAAGAGCATTTACTATTTTCTGTTTTATCGGTTTTTACTCACTTTGAAATAATTCTTTTTTTTATTATTCTTGTTGAATCGAATGCATGTGATGCCTCAATTTCTTTTTTAATTTCAGAAAGATGAAATACCGGTTTATTATGCTCGTGTCTTCCACTTAAAATGTAATGACCATTTTCAATTTTTAATTTTGCTTTACACTGTACATCTTTGTTTTTGCGGAAACTACATTCATAATATCTGCGAGAAAATTATTCATAATTAAGTACATGAAATACAATCCGCTGTGCTTCTATGCTGATTATGTAAATGAAAAAAAAGTGTCCTTAATAATTTTCACAGAACTACATAATGAAGCAAATAAAAATTTAGATAAACTCTCAAAAATTAATAACTGACTCAGAAGTATGATATAGTAATATGTAATATATACGATTAAATACGATGTAATATATACGAGTAAAATATTATTAAATTATAAACTGTTTTTTTTTTCAATTTCCCTACATTATGGTAATTCAATTCATTTCACTTTGTTTAAGATATCCACTCACATCGTATCTCCATAGGATTTATTATAATGGAAATGGTATCCATCGTATTCCAATTTTGGCTGTTTTATTCTTGCAGTATTGCATCTCTTTCTTTCTGCCATTATCAAAAGATACACTAATGAACGCAATATAATAAACAATATGCCACTCTTGTGCCACAATGCCACGATAAGAGTGCAATATGACAATCGGAAAAAATGACAATCGGGAAAAACAAAATCATAATGAAGCGCAATATTTGATTTCACAAACATTTAAAACGGAAATCATAAAAGAAAGGAATAGTTTCAAAGTGATAAACAATTAGTAAAAAACAATGAAATAGAAAATAGTAAATGCTGTAATAAAGACAACCTACTAGTTATAATTCGTAATTAGTATATTTACACATAGACACAATTATTTGCTGGACTTCACAATTCCTAATACTGAAAAATCTATTAAACGTTATATAAAGAATGTTAGACAGATTCCAAAAGATGTTAATGATTTACATGATTACTTAAAAAAGAGAAGTGACAGCAAATACTCATAATGGATGGAGCATACTCTTATCTTGTTGAGTTTATCATTATAAATAACGACAAAAAAACCGGTTTTTATTGATAAAAGTAACAGAATAAATTACAAATATAATTATAAAAAAATTACCCATTTTTCATGATAAACGTTTGCGACAGTACCCCAACCAAAAAATAATAATTGTCAATTGTGGACAATTATAATTAGACATGATAGAGTAAGTAAAAAAATTCATCACTTTATTCATTACGTTATTAGTTCATTTAATTGCAAAAGATCTCTACATTCTATATAAGTACATATATGAGTAAATTTAATTGCTCTCGTATTTCAGATATTTCCAATTCTGTACACAAAATGGAAGGACATACTGCCAAAAACTACATAGACGTGTTAAGAAAAGTCATAAATGTTGTAAAAAACACACCTGACGCAGCAATGTCTTCATGAACTTTCATGAAGCACCCGAAATTTTGGGCGAGATCGGAGCGCAACAAATATCATCAAAGAGAGGACAAAATACATAAAATTTGGAATGAAATAAAAAATACACAAAACTTAGATATATTATTAATATTACATTCCTTATCAGAAATGGTTGGAAAAGGAGAAATAAATTCGTAAACATTTTTATGCCTCCCATTCTTCTTTTAATTTTCCTTGTTGTTTCACAGACTTGTGATTCCGTGATTTCTCATGGCTCTTGCGTCGTCCATTTACAATATATCATTTTTGATGTTACTACAGTTGTTTCCTTTAAGCATCGATCCGCGATTTTTTTGAAAAGCTTTCCACTTCCGATCTCAAACCCCAATAACCATTATTGCAGAGGCAAATGATCCTGTAGGCAATAAATCCTGTTTGCTGAAAGATAAGAAACATACATCAGTCAGCAGACTACATGACAAGGTGGCAGTAAACATTCAGCAGGCCTGTCGAAAGAGTCAATGAAATATTGACGGTAAACATCTATTTTACGAACCTGCTCTCGGTTTGTTTCGTCAATCTGTCGTCGCACTGCTAGTGACAGCTGATCTATTCTGATATTCGCCGTTTGGATGTGACCGTTCAACTTTTGCTGAGAACTGGGGCGTACTCGAGGACACAGTAGGCTCAGAATTTGGCAATCTTACTCCGCAGGGAATTGTTCTCCAACTATTAACATTCTGCAAGCACGTGGTTAGCTAGGAAGCTGGAACAAAAAAATTAATTACAGGAAAGAATCAGTCCAACAACATCTACAATTACAGACAGGGGCCTATTGCACAATGATCTACAAGTTAATGATATTAGTGAAAGACAAAGCTTCTTCACTAATATTATTAACTTGTAAATCATTGTGCAATAGGCCCCAGCACATACATACATAATCTTTTATTTTATGAGAACATTAGCTACTTATCTGATATATATTTGTCTATTCTCCATTTATTGCTTTCTATATCTTCCTCGTTTATGCTTCTTTCATCTTGCACAGGTTTCATTCCGCAGTTGACGATGATGGCAAATTGATTCCAGAGTGCGGAGGACGATGCCACAACGGCCACAACCATGAGTGATATTTATTAAGACGTCAAAACATTGAAAAAACCAAAATTGTTTAATTACATATAATAATATAATTTATCCACTCATATATACATATACATATAATATACCATAGTTTTTCACCTCGTTCATCCTCTATGCACTTTGTATTTTCACTTTTTTATGTCATTTTTATTTCATTTCATTTTACTTACGGTTACAATGTATTTAACATTTACATTTATAAACTATTACGGTCGTAATATATTTATTATACACGCGCGCACATTTATGTCAAAAAGGTTACGAAAACTGACAGCTAACTACTTGAACAGTGTTACTAACTCGTAGAAATTAAAATCACGATGCCCTAGAGGTTTTCGTTGGTACCAACACTATCCCCTCCACTTTTCGGGAAACTGTCGTGTAACCCTTTGAACGAGCTCCAATTTTAGTGGTGGGGGGTGGTTGTCTTATTGAAGTAAAATCTAATTCGCTTCATGGCCGCGAGAGGTGCAGCGATCTAAGAAAATACTAGAGTCTCTAGAAGTAAGAGTCTGGAGAGATAGAAACAGATTGTCAATCTCTTTCTAACAGCCTATATATGTCTGTCGCATCTCAATACTTACGTCGTATTTATTAAGATTGCAAAATAATATAAATCTCAAAGAAATGCAAAAGAAAACTTTTGATATGATTTTTCTATTAGCGATTTAGAAAATTAATAAAATAAGATAGTAGTGGACATCTCGGATTTGTGTGTATATTTTTTTACACATTTTACTTATGCTTTTTTATGATGCAATGCTTCCGAAGATTGAGTATTTTTATATGTATTTTAATATTTATTAATACAAATAAATATGTTATATAATTGTATATCATATACAGAGAGTATAAAAAACTTTTAATAATGTCTTGTCATTAATAATGTCTTGACTGGAGCTGATGGATGGAGACGCGCAATCAAAAATTGATGGGACATGCAGCGGACGTGTCGATTCGAGGTCTCTTGATCATATGGGGCCTTAAGGGGTTACATACACCTCGAAGGCCGAAAAACAGGCCTTAATTTTGACATTTTATTTCTGCTAAACGGGTAGTGGGAATTAAATGAATTTTGGTGTGATTATGGATTTATGTTTTGACAATATAAAAATATTTTTTTATTAAGAAATGGTGACGGAAAGAAAAAATATGGCCGCCGGCACACATCAAGGTTTGAAAAAAACGCATTTTGCGGTGGACATTGTCCCACCTAAACATTCCATCTGAAACAAAAAAACAAAATGGTGTTTTTAAGCTAACAGTAGTGGTGTGTCGGTGACGATCGCCGATTGTCGATTTTGTCGTTTGTTACAAAATGTCGACGAGTTGAAATTGAAATTTAAAAATATATTTTTCGCCATTTGTAACAACTTGTCGCCATTTTGTAACAAACGACAAAATCGACAATCGGCGATCGTCACCGACAAACCACTACTGTTAGCTTAAAAACACCATTTTGTTTTTTTTTGTTTCAGATGGATTGTTTAGGCGGGACAGTGTCCACCGCAAAATGCGTTTTTTTCAAACCTTGATGTGTGCCGGCGGCCATATTTTTTTTCCGTCCCCATTTCTTAATAAAAAAAATATTTTTATATTGTCAAAACATAAATCCATAATCACACCAAATTTCATTTAATTCCCACTACCCGTTTAGCAAGAATAAAATGTCAAAATTAAGGCCTGTTTTTCGGCCTTCTAGGTGTATGTAACCCCTTAAATAAACACATAGTGCATTGAAATAACACTATTTACAACTCCTAAGTTATAACTGTTAGTAAGAACAGAATATTATAGTATGATAAATACTACTTAACAATACAAATAATTATAAACTTCAGCAACAATCTGACCATTTGAATCCCGTTTAATCCACTTTCTGTGGATGTATCGCCCTTCAAAGTGCTTTTCACAAACAAACTCCGATTGCTTAAGTGCAACGATGTCCGGAATTGCGGCTAACCATTTCTCGCGTGTTGTACAATGTTCGATGGCACTTTAAAAGTGGAACATTTCTTCGATGTTTTAAAGCCTGTTTGGCATTGCGGCACGATACACGCTTTTGTCATAATTTCAAATGCGAATAACAAGACTAAGGAAAACGTTGGGACACGCGGACACGGACACGGTCTTCGTGGTTACGGAATACAGTCTGAACACATGTGCGATAAAACGCAGCAAATTTCCCGCCGCATTTTCTTGGATCGTTGCGACGTTTCGTGGCCACGGAGCGAATTAAAAATTACATCAGTAAGAGGACCTATCCCCACCACCATCGTTCATAGACCTGTATGTAAGACCGTTGTCAGAGCGTACTCACTCTTCCGGCCTCTGACAAGTGTTGTAAGCTTTTTTTTTTTTAGGAGTGTGTTTTCTTGCGGCCTCCGTTCATACCTGCATTAAAACAGATTTAAATGTTATGTTATCCGTAAAATAGAATTTCGGATTACTTTTCTCATCCTCTGACAGATTCACATCGTATTAAAACCGATTTAATTATAACTTATAAAATCGAATAATTTCGGATTGAGGTGGATGTATATCACCCAACATTAATCCGCCTGAAGCGTACTTAAATTTTCGATTTGACTATTTTCAATCGGTTTTAATACCGTATTTTCGGTGCAGAAATCCCGATCAATTCGAATTATTTTTTTAAAAATCGGTTTTAACCGAACATTTTCGGCAGGGTAGCCATCAGAAATTTTCGTGGACATGGCAACGTAGTTCAATGTGCACGTTTTGTGCACATAGAGGCGCTCATGGACGGTGACCACTCAAAACGCGGGCCTAACCACTCTCATCCTTCTCTCTGCTTATATAGTCCCATTTTCTCTTGAAAGTCTCGAAAGTCTCAAAAAGCTTCCTCAATGAGGAAACCAAACAATTATAAGCAAATAATTATGCTCCAGTCTCAACCACTTTCAATAATTGTTCTTTTTTGGCAATTTAATATTAATTATTGGCAACTATTCTAATTCTGTTATATTCTTCAATCTTTTCTACCCCTATTTCATATACATAGAATACTTTAAGATTTGGTTGATTAGACCCAGCTTTATTAGGCTTCTATATATGTATACGTATTCCTCGCAAATTCTAACGTATGTAACTTAAAAACTAATCAACTAAATTTTAAAGAATTATATATGAAATAGGGGTAGAAAGTACTGAAAAATATAATAATATTAGAAAAAATTGCCAATATAATAAAAAAGTGTACAAATTAGAACTTGTTCATTGCTTCCTCTTCACTTTTTTTGCTTATATATAACTCAAGAATTAATCAACTAAATTCTAGAGAATTATATATAAAATAGGAGTAGAAAAGACTGAAGAATATAATTAAATTTGAAAAAAATTGCTAATATAATAAAACAGTGTGCAAATTAGAAAATTGCACATTTTTTTCGCTTATATATAACTCAAAAACTAATCAACCAAATTTTAAAGAATTATGTTACGTCCGACGAGGGGCGTATTTATATAACATATGAATAAGATAGCTCCCGGTATGCATGATCAGATACACAAGACAATTGAGAGAGGAAACCGGTGGTTTAGTGATACAAGATTATATATTTAACGTAATTTCAAAATTACACATATGTTTCATTTCCGACACCGAACAATCCTCGGCGTCAAAATTGATAGCGCAATAGATAAACGGTATAGAAATTAAAATGTAATTGTTTAGTAGGCGAGAGCTATCTCTCGTTTTCACAAAAATCGTGAAAAAAAAAACGAACGGTGAAGAATTACGGCGACCTCTACGTTCGGTGGCGAGACGCGATAACAAGGTAACGATGACAAGGTAACGTGACTAGCGCTGCCCGGGCCGAGCGGAAGAACAAGCGGGCGTTTTTGCGACGCGGTATAATAGCGAGATTGTGACTTATGGGATTTCGTTATTCGAAGATTTGATCGAAAGGTCGTTCGTTGTTTCCGGATGAGACCGCTACCTTGCGAGTGGCCCGTGGTACGCACCTTCGGGCTGGTTGACCGAAGATCTCGCGGGGAGCTTGCACTGACTCTACTTGATAGAAATTTCACTGACTCTAATTTGGGAATATACTCTAAGTTGTAGATTTAAAATGTAGTAGCGTGAAATTAACTGTCGACAAATTCGCGGCACAAGAAGCGCCCGCGTCTCGAGGCAGGGTCTTATATTGGCGAGCGCGGTGAGGTACGAGGGCAGGGGAAGGGCCCACGGGCCGTGCGTTTCCAGTGCCAGCGTCGCTTGGTACAGAAATCTTCCTTTGGTTCCTATTGTTATAACTACGGATAAATTCAAATAAGCGACTCAGTCACTACGCAGGGTTGCTTCTACTTAAATCTAGTCTATGATCCTAGGATTCTAGATCTACAGGGTGTTACTAAAAGACCGCCCACTAACTACATAGCGGTATTCCTTGTCAAAAACTGAGTCGAAAAATCCTGAACCACTTTTTTCTATAATGCTTAACAAAGCCGTAATTATTGAGTAAAGTTAGTCCAACCAGCGTCGTTCTTTAGCCGGGCGAACGTCGGTGAGCCGCGCGCCTGATAGTGTGCGTGAGCGCTCCGCCGCGCATCGCGCGGCGGCACGACGGCACGGGCGCGGTCGGCCGCGGCGGTCGCGTTTTGCTTTCGCGCGCGTCGCGTGCAATATTCTTACGCATTGTAATAATAGAAATAATTTTTTCTGCACTAAAAATCACTTTTTACTCTTGTCAGAAGTACCTCCTTGCAGAAAATTTTAATAACGAATAAAACTTTCGCCAAGACATAACTATTATTAAGATATCAAAATTTAAACAAATACAAAAAATTATACTGTGTATTTTACAATACAAAAATTTACAATACAAAATTTTACAATATAAAATTTTACAATACAAAAATTATTTTCTAATCCGTTTCGTTAAATATCTTTGCGTTAACTTAATTTAAATTATAACACAAAGCACTTATTGAATCTTTCTACGAGGTTTGCCCATAGTTACTCAGAAGTAATAAATTTTTTAAGGGAAATTTACTGTAACAATTAGATATTTAAATAATCTCGTACTTAAAAAAAAATACATTAAAAATATTATTAAAAGATAAAGTATTCAAAAATAAAAAAAATTTCTTTTTTTATAAAAAAAAAGATTTATCCTAAGTTATAAATAACGCTATCCAGATGTACAATCTTTTTAAAACTTAAGGCAAATAAGAGCAAACCGCCGAGCGAACAATATTAATTTTTATAGCAAATAATAAATAATAACACGTTTAATAACTTAAAACAAAATACAATACAAACGCTTTGGCCTTAGTTTAGATCCTCTTTATAGTAATATTTCACAATAATCTTAAATCGAATCGTTAACAACGCATAGATAAATATGAAATGTTATCATATTCGTAATACGTAGGTCAGCGGTAAAGATGTTAGAAAAGATTAAACATAAAGTAAATGCGGTCTTTTAAATAAAATAAAATGTTAGCTGCAATTCGTATAAGTTCTTTTATGTTAAATTTACTTACCAGACAGTGTAATATCAGTGTCATGATGATCTACCGTCTAGTTTCAGTAACGAAACAATGCTTATGAGTTAATATCAGTGTACGGACTGAAGGCCTAGACTTAAGCGTAAGCTGAAATAAGTACAGAGAAATATCATGAAGCATCATATAACAAAGTAACACTCGTAAATAAATAAAAATAAGTTAATGAATAAAACAGACTAAAGATGTCAATTGTGTGGAAGTTTTTCGACAATAGGAGAATAATCATTAGAAAGATTTTTTATTTACTAGCTTATTTAGTTACTTTATATTTTTTATTTACTAATGTTATTTTGTTATATGATACTTCATGACATTTGTATGTACTCATTTCACCTTGCGCATCAGCTTAAGCCTTCAATCCGTGCACTGATCTTAACTCATAAGCATTGTTTCATCACTGAAACCAGACACGGTAGATTATCACGAGATAGATATTACACTGTCTGATAAGTGAATTTTACACCATTATGAAAAAACTTATACGAATTGCAGCTAACTTTTCAATTTCACTTTATTTAAACGCAGCAGTTATCACGTAATTTACCTTATGTTCAACTTTTTCCAATAACTTTACCGCTGACCAATGTTTTATGAATACGATAACATTTCACTTTTATTTATGCGTCTAAACTAAGATAGAAACGTTTGTATTGAATTTTGTTTTAAGTTATTAAACGTGTTATTATTTATTATTCGCTATAAAAATTAATATTGATCGCTCGGCGGTTTGCTTTTATTTGCCTTAAGTTTCAAAAAGATTGTACATCTGGATAGCGTTATTTATAACTTAGGATAAATCTTTTTTTTATAAAAGAAGAAATATTTTTTATTTTTGAATACTTTATCTTTTAATAATATTTTTAATGTATTTTCTTTTAAGTACGAGATTATTTACATATCTAATTGTTACAGTAAATTTCCCTTAAAAAATTTATTACTTCTGAGTAACTACTTATGGGCAAACCTCGTAGAAAGATTCAATAAGTGCTTTGTGTTATAATTTAAATTAAGTTAACGCAAAGATATTTAACGAAACGGATTAGAAAATAATTTTTTATTGTAAAATTTTATATTGTAAAATTTTGTATTGTAAATTTTTGTATTTTAAAATACACAGTATAATTTTTTGTATTTGTTTAAATTTTGATATCTTAATAATAGTTATGTCTTGGCGAAATTTTTATCCGTTATCAAAATTTTCTGCAAGGAGGTACTTCTGACAAGAGTAAAAAGTGATTTTTAGTGCAGAAAAAATTATTTCTTTTATTACAATGCGTAAGAATATTGCACGCGACGCGCGCGAAAGCAAAACGCGACCGCCGCGGCCGACCGCGGCCGTGCCGTCGTGCCGCCGCGCGATGCGCGGCGGAGCGCTCACGCACACTATCAGGCGCGCGGCTCACCGACGTTCGCCCGGCTAAAGAACGACGCTGGTTGGACTAACTTTACTCAATGATTACGGCTTTGTCAAGCATTATAGAAAAAAGTGGTTCAGGACTTTTCGACTTCGTTTTTGACAAGGAATACCGCTATGTAGTTAGTGGGCGGTCTTTTAGTAACTGTATAGCGCGAGAGAAGGCGAGTGGTTAACGTCGGCGCTGTCGCTGTGGTTGCTGATGCACATCTATTATTATTTTGTGATAACAATTCGTGATTGATTCCAAATTCCTTTATTGTAACTCAAAAGGAGTTTGCAATTAATTATTTCTAGCGGTTATTAGAAGCGAGGCGTATTCGCTGTGGGAAGGTGCTGATGACAGCATCCGTATCGAGATAACCGGCTCGGGTGAGCGTGAGAGCGTCTGGCTCTCCGCGCGCGCCTTCTCGAAACCGCTGACAGTACGCATTCCTTAATATTATTATTATTAATCTATTGGGATTGGCGGTCGTGACGTCACCAAGGCAAGATGGCCGGAGAGAGTAGGTCACTTGTCACTGTACAATACGACGTATGTGCGTATTTATAAGATTGAAGTTAAAATGAGACTGCCCATAAGTGAAATATGCAATTTTACCAATTCGATGCCTTCATGCCGCAATTTTGTTGAAGGTGAAAGAGTATTAAATGCAAGTCATGTTATATTTTGCGGTAAAACAAGTGTTGATGTTGATTGTATTCGTTTCATTGCATTTTGCTTGCAAACTTCGAATTTAAAAAGTAATCCTCACGAGATTACTGGATCAATTTCTTCTGCTGGGAAAATTTTATATATAAAATGTTCCTGCAAAGCCGGATTAAGTAAAAAATGCAAACATAGTGTGGCTGTTTTCCTACATCTGAATAGGTTAGTTTATTATTACTTTCTTCTCGATAGCCTTATTAATTAATTTATGATATAAATTATGCTTCTTTATTGTAAATTTAAAAAAATATTAAATTAATTTTAAGTTATATGTAAAAGTTAAAAGAATATTTTTGTTTACAGTATCTGTTTTAAAATTGAAGTAGCATGACAATATTGACATTATTTAACCAATTCTTTGCAATTATTTTTGCCCATACCAAAGATAATTTTTTTTTTTCAGAATGGATGTTAATGATTTGGATTTAGTATCTTGTACTGATACTAAATGCTTGTGGAAAATGCCACATGCAAAATCTATGGAAAAATATACGCCAAGCCCATTACATGAACACGAATGTTTAAATAAAAAATTTAAGAAAGAATACATTGCTACGTTAACGAAAGAATAAAGAAAAGAAATAAATGAACTTCTTATTACCAACAACCAGAACTCAGCTTTGTACAAACATATGTATGGATAATTTTGATCAAATCTTTTTTAAAGTAACTTTTAATCAATCAAATTAAAACAAATTGATTCTTATACACTTTATAACATTTTTACAAATAATTTGTACATAAAATTTCACTAATTACATTGGGTGTATTATAATTCGTCAATTCGATTTATTTATGTGGCAGCCGGCGACCTACTCTTTTGGGTTCTGATTTTTGCCACCAGATAGCGTATCACAGTTTAGCCATTCCCAATTGCCAAGCCGTTACAAAAAGTTATTAGCTATTGTCCTTTCATATTTTAAGTTGTATCTACGCGGGTCGCGGGCTGCATCCAGCTCACATAATCGATCAGTGTAATTGTTTATTATAATTATCCCTGAGACGGTGTTGTAATCGTGTGTGTTGTCGGGTGTGCGCGGTCTATTATGCCGTCGTACGTATAAGAGGCCATCGTTAATGTTACACCGGTTATAAATGAAGATAATGAGAAGTTAACGAAATTTACTCGAGGGGTAAGTTCTAGGCGCGTGTTTGTGCGTGTAAGTACGTTGCTAAAATTGCATAGCCAATATCCTTTAGTTGAAATTTGCCAATCCATGCTGTTTAATGTAATAATAGTAGAGACGTTGTAGCAATCTCGCAAGAAGAGGAGGGGGCGATACCAGAAAGAATATAACGCAATAGAATTATTTGAATACTTTTATCAGGCAGAACTACTCGTTGGAATGCCAGCATTTGCTGCGTGGACAAGGGAAAACTGGCCGAAAAACCTTGTCAGCATTCAATACATATTGTAAACATCATACAAAAAATATATACACAGTTGAAATGGCAATAATACAAAAGATAAAGCATAAATCATAATACATACAAATATGAGTGAATACTCACGAGATAAGACAAATATTAAAGAATTAATAAATGTACTTTTAAAGTTTATAATAATCAATCTTAATATCACTTAAATTAAAGTGAACACTGTATTCTCAAAAGATAATAGTTGAATATGTAATACGTAATAGATGAATATGAAAGTTAAACTTGAAATAAGAATATTGACTAATAATTAGAACAGGATATATACAAGTAAAGCAATAATATTTAACATCACTCAGTATGAGCAGCGTAATTCAATAAAGAATAATTCAGAAAAGAATGATAATCATTCGAGAGTATTCAGAAAATAATAGAATAAATTACACATATAGAATTTCATATAATAGAATAAAGTATTCTCAACGCAGTGAATTAATCACGTAACTAATAATCATTCAGTTGAAAGTATAGAAAAGAATGTAAAACGTATAGCTCGCAATATTCAGTCGTAAGACAGGCGCAATTGAAAGTCGAAAGTATAATACAACTTATTTACAAGAAATAAATGCTGAAAGGAATATAGTCTAATTCGCTTTGAATCGTTATGAATAATTAGTAATCGCTACGAATCCGGATCCGGTTGTAAAGTAAATCAACTTAAAAGTAAAGTACGTATCGATTTGATACGATCTATTGTCTGTAAAGTTTATCACAATTCTAATGGCCGTAAAATTTAACGTCATGACGGAAAGTTAGTATAAATCAGTATTGATTTCTGTAAGCAATTTCATTGCTGACTAAGGAACGTGGAAAGCACAATTCCTCCCATCCGTATGGAAATAAAGCAATTTACCGTAGGGTAAAGTCGAATATCTAAAGTATTGAACCTGAGAGATTTCTCTCAGCTACCTTCCTTTGTGAAAACGTAGAGAACGTCGCACTTGACGATCATCAGAACCGAAGTCCATCTCGCAGGAATAATTCACAGACAGATCTCAAGAGAATCGTCCTTCCTTCCTTCTTTGGGTCAATTTCAAGATTGATTCCACTATCCGTATGGATCCTTGGATCGTTATCCACGCAGCTCGCAAAGCGTATGACGCAATACTCTATTGGAACGGAACGTGCTCTCGCACTGGCGTCCGATGGAACAATGACCGATCCGCCCCGTCGTCTTCACGCTCTCACGTGACCGCGTTGCCAAGGCACGTACGCCAGGCCCATGTTACTCGTTGCGCCGTAGCGCGCAAGACTTATCGATAGTGCGTGCGTGCGTCGAGCTATCGAGAATCGGAACGCGTCGCGTAACGACGGCTTACTTAAACCGCGAAACTTAAACTCTAAACACATGCACATGCGAGCGTGTGCCAAAACTTAAACTACGATAGCGTCGTATACGTGTGATAGCTCTTTTGCTCATGGCTGTATTGTCGTGAGGCGGCTGGCTTAGAGTTACGCTTGTTAATCTACGCTAAAGGATTAATCCATCTACAACTACGTAGCAAAGACAGAACACAAACTTGCAAGATTAAGAAATAGTTATTTCTACTACTCTAATTTGTCGCTTCTAAGTGTGGTTGTTGTACAAAAAGGATTCATTGATTTATTATTGTTACTACACGATTATTATTAACGTCAAAGACTATTACTGCTATGACTACTATTACTGCAACTATTATTACTATTGCTACTGTTACTATTGCTTTACTATTACTACTATTATTATACTGCTATTATTTATATAATTATTCTTACTATATTATTACCATAGGCGTCGTTGTCGCCGAGAAAAAAAGGGGGGGGGGGGTAAAAAAGAAATGTACCGACGGACGTCACACCCCCGTCCTTAAGCTCCGAGCACGGGATGAGCGATCGCCGAGGTAGCGAGGTCAGTCCTACATGACGTGGAAATTAGGCTGCTGGGTTTTCAATGCTTCTGCAAGTTGACAGGAGTTAGGGCACGTATCGGTTCAAACGTTGCTCCAGGGTTGAAAGGGACTCGTTAATAACCGCTAGTTCAGCTTGTTGGATGGGGTAGAGCGAAGAAGTGGATCCAGTCTGAGCCAAGAAATGAGTGCTGTTGGACCGCGTTTTCACAGCCGAGCGGTCCGCTGTCTCGATGGACGCGCTGCCTTTGTACAGGTTGCCTATAGGTTGGGCGGCTCGTGGTGCTGGTGTTCGCTCTGCGGGCGATTGTCTTTTCCCGCCAAGGTGCAGCAAGAGGTTTGTTACAGAAGAAAATATAGCTCCCAACAAATGCACACTCCATCCATAGACGGAGTGGAGAGCGTATCCGTGGATAATGGTATCTGCAACAGTTTCAATAGCTTTGATTACCAGCCAAATCCCGATGAATCCGGCGGTGGCTGTGCCGAATTTCAAGAACCCGCCCCAGAGTCGATCTGCTGTTGTTCCGGCGATCCTGTTGAGGGCGTCTTCGTCCAGGAGATTGTTAATGGAAAATCCGTCTAAGGGCACGCGGTGTCCTGCGGCAGCCTTGGCGAAGTTCTTCATCTGAGTGGGGTGTTCGAGCGGGAACATGATGTGTTCCCGTAGACGACTGAGGTCCTTCTCGGTGTAAATCCCGCTACTAGCGAGATATTCGGCATCGGTATAGTGCCACTCGGGCAGCGAAAGCGGTTCCAGGGTCTGCGGGGATGTCACCGCGGCTGGCAGCGGAGTCAAGCTGACCCATCCTTTTCTTATCAGGTACATCACGGGAATGAGAGGATTGCAGTCGATCGCTGTCCCGGTACGCGTGATCACTCTAGTTTTAGGTGTTAGAAAGGCAAACTGATTATTGAACGTAATTGGTAACTCTAGGAAACAGTCTTGCGTTGCCCTTCTGGCGACTTCGATGGGTATACATCTGGTGATGTGGGCTACCTCCCCGGCGATCACAGCCATATAGCCCGGTCCCTTCATCAGGTGGTGAGCGAAGAGATCTGGTCTGATGTTAGCCAACGACAGGGCGTTTTTAAGTACTTGCCGTTTTAATTGACATTTTTGATAGATAATGTTCTGGTAGAGAGTGTTGATTTGGTGCTTGATGTGCTTCTCAATGTAAATAAATTTGGAGTTTATATAGGTAAACGCGTCAAGATTATTAGTGAGAATCCGGCCCTTGGGAGCAAACGGGTTGGCCTTGGCTGTTTCGACAATCACAAGTTTAGGATATTCAGTCTGAATCAGTGTGAATCCGCAGATAGATCTTTCAGACTTCTTTAACAAGGCAAACGTCGTGTCTTCCGCAGTGAGGGAGTAGATGATGGGGTAGCGAGAGACCGGGTCAAAAATTTTGATAGCGATCCCTTGGTAAAGTACATCGTAGGAGTGAAATTTACAAGAATTATCAGGAAGTGGGGACCAGAATACGTTAGATCCGTCCTCGTCGATGCAGGTAAGCTCGGAAATTTTGCAATGGGTGCCGGACCGTAGAATTATTAGGTCTTGTAAAGGTTTTGTCGTGGCGTGGTAGCTTTTGTAAGTTATGTAGATTGATCCTTCGACGACGACGTTGTTCCAGGAGCCGTAGGGGTCAGAGTATTAAGACCTGTGGCACGTTCCGTCTACGGCGACGCTACCAGCAAGAGTTATAGTTCGATAGTTAGTGGAGTTTGGATCTAAGTCGACGATCGGTACGGACTGTCCATAAGAGAAGCTTTGTGTGGCATGTAGTTTGAAGCACGTTGTCTGGTCGACATCGACGAGGTATTTACGGTGGCCTCTCTGCACCAAAGATACATGCGAGTGCATGCCGCAGTAAGTAATGTGGCGGTCAATTTCGATTCTACAGGTATGGACAAATGTCTCGGCATATTCGGCTGTTTGCAGAAGTTGCAGGTACACGACGGTAGCATTTGGCTTGTCGTCAGGTGCGTGGCATTCGCCGACGTCCAGGAGAGAGACAGTAGTTGAATTGAAGCTGGATCCTCCACAGTCATAACCCAAGAGGGCCTCGGCGACCCGAAGGAGCATGCCCACCAGAAAAATTGGAGCCATCTGAAATAATAAATGCATTTCACCCGGGTTCCTCGTAGTACGCCTTTCTCAAGCGGTTTGTATGCGCTATTTTACTAGTCCTATTTATCTGCAAGCGAACATTATGATGGTCGAGCACTTCGATAATTTTATATGGGCCGACGTATTCGTTAGAGAATTTCGACTTCTTTTGGTTCAATAAGAAGGCGTAATCACCAAATTCAAAGGTCTGCTGGTTAATTCTTCGATCGTAATATTCCTTGGACTTTAGCTTAGCCCGCTCTAAATTTTGTTTGGCGTGAGCCTGTAACTCGCGTATGCAGTCGAACAATTTGGTAAGGTGATGGTCATACGTTTCCGGATCTCCGTCGTACACGAGCTGCGATGGTGTGCGTGCGGTTCGACCATACACAAGTTCGTGCGGCGTGTATCTCGTGCCTTCGTGCACTGAGGTATTGTATGAGAAATTGGCTCTTTCGATCAAGTCGTCCCAATTTTCGTTCCTGTTGACAAAACATTTTAGGTATTCCATGAGTACGAGGTGTGAGCGCTCGAGGGAACCGTTGGACAGTGGATGGAAAGCAGTGGTGCGGAAACGCTGAATACGGAACCTTTTAGCAATATTCTTTATCAAGAGGTTAGTGAAGTTAGTGCTCTGGTCTGTCAAAATGCTCCTAGGGCATCCAAATCGGCAGATAAAGTTATAGACAAAGCCGGTAGCGGTGGCGCCGGTGGCTTCCGCTGTGATTTCGGCCAGGGGTACCGCGATCGAATATTTAGTAAGCAAATCCTGCATGGTTAGAAGATACAGGTTTTCCTTCGCCGTGCGTCGTATGGGCCCAACTATGTCCATCGCGACCTTATCGAACGCTTGGCCCGGAGTGTCCGTGATTACCATTGGTTGTTTGGTCTTTTGCCTAACAAGCGTCCTCAGTTGGCAGGTTCTGCACAGTCTAATAAAATTTAAAATGTCATCTTTCATTTTCGCCCAACAATATCTCTCTTGCACACGATGGTAGGTCTTGGTCACGCCCTTATGACCTCCGACGGCCGAATTATGAGCCTCTGCGATGATGTCTTTCCGTAATTCCGCTGGTGGATTTGAGGTAAGCCCCAAGCATATAGTTATTGTTACAGGTCGTTCTACTAAAGTGTTTTGTAACGCTAGCCGAATCGTGCGCCAGGGGTGGTCATCCAAACTTTCCGTTTTCCGAATGCTAATGGTACGAAGTTGCAATTCGGTAACCATATCGAGTAGCAAAGCAAGACATTCGTCTAGGATCAAGCGATCCAGCCTTATACTTTCCCGTTCCTTCGCTGCAAGAACTATGATGTGTTTGTTGGGCGACTCGGCAGGGTATACGCGGGCTCGACCTAACGTCAGTTCGTTCAGAGGGGCAACCTTTGTTCCTGATAGAGTTCGTGCGCTCCGGCGTCGAATGGACGGCCGTTGGCCGTTACTACAATAACCAGATTGTCGTCCTGAGAGAGCAAGGGATTGCGAGATTCCTTTATTCGACACTCTATCCCGTGAGTGGTCGTGAGCTCTTTGTTTACCTCGGGTAGGTAGCAATCGTCATTACTCATGAATGACGCGTTGGATTCAGAGTCACTATCCTCGTCGCCGGTAGTTGGTACGACGGGTACGTAGGTGTAGTCCTCATAGCTGATTTCTTCCTGTCCTTCTTCTTCTTCAGGGTAGAATGGTGTTATGGCGGGTGCTGTCTCTCTTTCTCCTTCCGTGGTAAAATCTGCTTCTACGCCTGTGTAGTCAGCCGTTGGTCCCGGTTCATCGACGGGGGTTGCTAGTATCGGAGGAGTGATAATTACGGTAGGAGGTTCCGGAGGTAATTTCCTAGGCCTGCCCCGTCCTTGTTTGATGGGTTCACTGCCGGTGGGGACGATTGCGGGAGAAGGTTCAGGAGATAATTTCCTAGGCCTGTCCCGTCCTCGTTTGGCGGGTCCTGATGGCGCCTCGGCCACGATTGCGGGTGATTCTTCAGGGTTATTATCATTCCCGAGTTCTCCGTCGTCCCGTGTGCGGTCGGGGTGGCCTGCGGCGTTATCTGTTCCGAGGTCGTTATCGTCGCGAAACTGTTTGTTTGCCCCGCCTTCTCCTCTGTTATCGCTTCCTTCGTCCTCTAGGTCTACACGACCGGCTGCGTCCTGCTGGCTGTAGAATAGTGTGTGGGTCTCAGGTGGGTCGTGAAACAGTACTCTTCCTTTACGCGGTCTATGCGTAGGAACTTCACCAGGCAGGGACACGACCGGGGGTACCGATTGTGTTTGTCTTCGATCCTGTTCTAGAGCTTGCCCTTGATCGCTCTCGTCGATGCTTCTCTTACAGAGGAACTTGACAAGATGGGACTCGCAGGCACGGTTGCTCTAACTGCAGTTCCTGCACTCATTATTGGTGTTGTCTGATCGGGAGTCTTCATGATCCTAACCGATCCACGGAGACTCGCTTCCAGAATCGAGACGCCTTCTCTTCCTGATAGGACATAGTTTGCGGAAGATGGGGATTGGTTTAATGGATGGGAGTATTATATCCTTCACCTTTCCTTCTGTGACGTCGATAATTTTAGTAATAATTATTTCTCCTGCTGGCGTAGATTCTCGAGGTGGGTTTCTCGAGAGAGCGTCGGCGTTGTTATTCGCGCTGCCGCGTTTGTAGACTACTTTGTAGTCATACTCTTCTAACTTCAGGCGCCAGCGCATGAGCCGAGACGTCGGGTCCTTCACCCTATGCATCCAGGTAAGCGGCTGGTGGTCGGTGACGAGAGTGAATTTTTGCCCGTAGAGGTAGGGGCGGAAGTGGTTGGTGCAGTAGATGATGGCGAGGAGCTCCTTCTCTATGGTAGAATAGTTTTTCTCAACGGAGTTGAGAATCCGCGAGGCGTATGCGATGGGCAAGTCGCCTACCTTGTCGCTGTACCTTTGGCTCAATACGCCGCCAACTGCGAAATTTGAGGCGTCAGTTGTGAGGATAAAGGGTAGGGAGAAGTTCGGGTATTGCAGGATGGGCTCGCTACAGAGTGCTTCTTTTAATGCGGTGAAAGCGTCTTGCTGTTCCTTATTTCATGTGAAGGGCGTTTCTTTCTTGGTGAGCTGCGACAATGGTCACGCCACCTGCAAAAACCGTGGTATAAAGCGGCGGTAATACCCTGCCAATCCGAGGAATTGGCGCACGTTTTTTAGGCTCCTGGGGGGTGGAAAATCCTTGACTGCTGATATCTTCTGTGGATCGGGCCTGACACCGCCCTCGCCGATGACGTGTCCGAGGTAAACTACCTTGTGACGCAAGAACTCGCACTTGTCGGGCTGCAGCTTGAGGTTGGCTTTCCGCAACCGTTCCATCAATTACTCCATTCTAATGGCGTGTCCTTGCAGAGAGCTGGCATAGACCACGATGTCATCCATATATACGAAGACACCCTCGAGACCGGCCAGGACCTGGTCCATCAGGCGCTGGAAGGTCGCGGGTGCGTTCTTTAGCCCGAACGGCATCCTTTCAAACTGGAAGTGTCCTTGTGGTGTAGAGAAGGTTGTCTTATGAGCGTCGTTGGGATCCATTGGTATTTGATGGAACGAGCTGGTAAGGTCCAAAACCGAAAAATATTTAGCTCCGCCCAGCTGGTCGAGGATGTCACAGATGTTACGCATGGGATAAGCGTCGCCCACCGTCTTCCCATTCAGGTGTCTATAATCGATTACTGTTCTCCAGCGTTTATTGCCGTGGGAATCTGCCTTTTTAGGCACAATCCAGACCGGTGAGTTGTATGGAGATGTGGAAGACCTTACAATGCCTTCCTTTACTAGCTTCGCGACCTGCCGAATTATCTCTTGTTTGTGAATCGGCGGAAACCGGTACTGCTTGGTGTGGATAGGCGTGTCGTCGGTCGTCACGATCCTGTGTGTCGTCACGTTTGTTTTCCCCAGATACTCCGTAGATAGGTGAAACCTGTTGTGATGTCTCTTTATTAGACTTACGACACTTTTCCTTTCTTCGTCGTCCAGGTGCTCTAAGCTTAACAGGTTTATGACTTCCGTTATCCTCGAGCAGCCTTTACGTTCACGTCCTTGCGCCTCATTTTCCTCGTCCATCGCCGGCGCCCGTTCGGTGGATTCCCGTGGCTTCTCAGACTCGTTCTCTTCGATGGTGAGGTTATGATCGTTAGCCTCGCAGTTTTCGAGAAAAAGGGCTAGGTCCTCTAAATGATACTCCTCGACATTTCGCCGTGGCAATTCCTCAGATGCGGACTCTTGGTCGACGCTACAGGAGTTGCAGGGATTTGCGTATGTACGGTCGCTCGCCGGTGTAGGGCTCGTGGCCTTGATTTCCGTGGGACCTTTGGAGATATTGGCGCTTTCCTCGACCTTGGTTCCTTCCTTTCCCTCTTCCTTGACGTGCAGGATTGATGCTTCCGTTGAGTCTCTTTGGGGGCTGGCTTCGGCGTGTGCAGACAACATTTCTTTATTATTGGACGATTCTTTAAGGCAGTGGTCAATGAGCGTTGCTTCTAGGTTGCTCGCAGTGGAGACGAACGGCAGTTCCTCAGGCTTGTCGGTGATAGTGCTCACCTCTTAGAGTTCTAAGGTGGGTATTAGTATTTCCACCTCCTCGTCTAACGTATTTATGACTCGAATGTGAGCTTTGTCGTTGATGCAGGTCACGAGAGAGTCTCCCATGAACATTCCGTAGCGAGTATAAAGTCGCGGTAGGTAACCTGTCCTGATCCCGGGATTGGATATTCGTATCATGAAACCCGTATTTGTACGCGGGGGTACAACAATACTTTCGCGTTCCTTGAAGAGGAACGAGGTATTACGCCATGTTACGCATTTTGTTTCATAGTTAATTTGCGCGTTGTTTTCTATAAAGAACGAGCTCCCGAGGATCCCCTGTGGTATTATCGGGAAGTCGTCGGGAACTACATGGAAAGTGACGGGCACCCGGAGGATTCGTGCCCTGATCGAGCCGATAGTTTCGACCGCGTCCGTGGTGATTCCCGTAAGTTGTAGTTTCTCGGTGTAATCTATCTTTAGTTTGGGGTTCACTGATCCGACTTTGATTATATTAGGTTGTGCTCCGGTATCGAGCATAAACGTAGTCGGTCCTACGAACGAGGGGGAGGTCAGTTCGACGGTGGGAACGTCCCCCGTGGCAGCTTTGAGGACGTGGATGGAGCAGGAACGGGGACGATTTCCACGGCAAAAGCGGGGCGAGGCGTCCTGAGGCCCCGTTTCGCCCCGGACGGCGAGGCCTCGTTGGCGTTTCCCGACAGCGCGGGTGCGGGCCCGTACCCGCCGCTAGCGTTACTATTACTACTATAGTTACTGTTATTAGCGTTATTATATGCTTGTCTGCGGCATTCGGAAATGAGGTGCCCGAATTTTTTGCAGTAACTGCAGATTTTGCAAGACATGTCATTGGAGACCGTTGGGGCAAGATTCTGGTTGAGCTGTCGGTCGGCGTTAGGCTCTCTTTGGAGAAGGGAAACTGCTGGCAGAGCTGAGGGGAGGGACGAGGTTGCTCTTCTTTGTGGTTGGGCATTACGAGGCGCGCGAGCGCGAGATTCATCCCTCTCTAACCGCTTATTTATGGCAATCGCTTTAGCGAAGGCGTCCGTTAGGCCGATATATCCTTCGGCCTTAAGCTCCGTTCTGAATTCTCTTGGGAGGCCTTCGTAAAACGATTCCAACACAAAAGAATCTATTAGAACAGTTTCCTCGATCACTAATTGCCGTTTGAGCGCGGCTTGATCGCCTTCGATAATCGCGCTTCTTAAATCCTTTACTCTCCCGATATAATCCAGAATATGCTCATTCGGCTTCTTATAATTAATGTTTAATTGACCGCGGTAGTAGTTCGAATTTCTTCCGGTTCCGAAGGTCCTCTTAAGTGAATCTAGGAATTTATCGACGGTATAATGAGTTTCGTCTTCCACAGCCAGATACGCGTGGCCGGTGAGCTTATTCCGAATTAAATTTACCAGGTGCGTTTCGTCGACGAATGGAATTGAATTGCGCGCACGCTTGCAAGCTCTTGAAAATTGCCAGACCGGTAAGTTATGCCCATCATACTTTGGGACGAGCTCAAGGGCGTCGCGGATGTAGGATTTTGGGTATACGGGGGTGCTGGTCTGCGGAGGAGAATAAGGAAAGGCGGTACTACGATCTGGTGTAGAGAACAATGGCGGTTCAACGCCCCGTTCCGGGACGTGGACCGGAACTTGTTCGAACGGGGCGGCGCCTGTCGCAGGCCGAGTGTAAAGCGCTGAAAAGGTTTGAACCACCTGTTCTAACAATTCCGTTTTTTGCGTCAGCTCTTGTATTTTTTTTACGGTCGCGTTGTAATCGGCCGGGTTGTCCACGAGGCCGTGGGCGGTAAGACCATTGTCACCGTCCGACACGTCCGCGAATTGTTCGCTTGAAGCGGCGTGCTGCATTTCCCTGCGCTTCTTCCGAAATATTTTGTTGAGGCTAATTTTGCTTTCCTGACTCGATATTAATGAAGGCGAACACCGGAGGTTCGCAACAACCGATAGTCGTGCAGCTAAACGAAATTGATATCCGGAGGAATCTTCAACGAGCGCGTATAGAAGGTGATAGACAGAGAGGTAACTTAATCACTCACGCTTATGATCAGAAAGTCACGGTTGGTATGCTAATCGCTAATGAAAACCATCCCACCGCTGTCACCACTTTTTTTATCGTACGTTGTTACGGCCGACGAGGGGCGTATTTATATAACATATGAATAAGATAGCTCCCGGTATGCACAATCAGATACACAAGACAATTGAGAGAGGAAACCGGTGGTTTAGTGATACAAGATTATATATTTAACGTAATTTCAAAATTACACATATGTTTCATTTCCGACACCGAACAATCCTCGGCGTCAAAATTGATAGCGCAATAGATAAACGGTAAAGAAATTAAAATGTAATTGTTTAGTAGGCGAGAGCTATCTCTCGTTATCACAAAAATCGTGAAAAAAAAACGAACGGTGAAGAATTACGGCGACCTCTACGTTTGGTGGCGAGACGCGATAACAAGGTAACACTGACAAGGTAACGTGACTAGCGCTGCCCGGGCCGAGCGGAAGAACAGGTGGGCGTTTTTGCGACGGTATAATAGCGAGGTTGTGACTTACGGGATTTCGTTATTCGAAGATTTGATCGAAAGGTCGTTCGTTGTTTTCGGATGAGACTGCTACCTTGCGAGTGGCCCGTGGTACGCACCTTCGGGCTGGTTGACCGAAGATCTCGCGGGGAGCTTGCACTGACGCTACTTGATAGAAATTTCACTTACTCTAATTTGGGAATATACTCTAAGTTGTAGATTTAAAATGGAGTAACGTGAAGTTAACTGTCGACAAATTTGCGGCACAAGAAGCGCCCGCGTCTCGAGGCAGGGTCTTATATTGCCGAGCGCGGTGCGGTACGAGGGCAGGGGAAGGGCCCACGGGCCGTGCGTATCAAGTGCCAGCGTCGCTCGGTACAGAAATCTTCCTTTGGTTCCTATCGTTATAACTACGGATAAATTCAAATAAGCGACTCAGTCACTACGCAGGGTTGCTTTTACTTAAATCTAGTCTATGATCCTAGGATTCTAGATCTATAGCGCGGGAGAAGGCGAGCGGTTAGCGTCGGCGCTGTCGCTGTGGTTGCTGATGTACATCTATTATTATTTTGTGATAACAATTTGTGATTGATTCCAAATTTCTTTATTGCAACTCAAAAGGAGTTTGCAATTAATTATTTCTAGCGGTTATTAGAAGCGAGGCGTATTCGCTGTGGGAAGGTGCTAATGACAGCATCTGTATCGAGACAACCGGCTCGGGTGAGCGTGAGAGCGTCTGGCTCTCCGCGCGCGCCTTCTCGAAACCGCTGACAGTACGCATTCCTTAATATTATTATTATTAATCTATTGCCAAGCCGTTACAAAAAGTTATTAGCTATTGTCCTTTTATATTTTAAGTTGTATCTACGCGGGTCGCGGGCTGCATCCAGCTCACATAATCGATCAGTGTAATTGTTTATTATAATTATCCCTGAGACGGTGTTGCAATCGTGTGTGTTGTCGGGTGTGCGCGGTTTATTATGCCGTCGTACGTATAAGAGGCCATCGTTAATGTTACACCGGTTATAAATAAAGATAATGAGAAGTTAACAAAATTTACTCGAGGGGTAAGTTCTAGGCGCGTGTTTGTGCGTGTAAGTACGTTGCTGAAATTGCATAGCCAATATCCCTTAGTTGAAATTTGCCAATCCATGCACATGCAAGCGTGTGCCAAAACTTAAACTACGATAGCGTCGTATACGTGTGATAGCTCCTTTGCTCATGGCTGTATTGTCGTGAGGCGGCTGGCTTAGAGTTACGCTTGTTAATCTACGCTAAAGGATTAATCCATCTACAACTACGTAGCGAAGGCAGAACACAAACTTGCGAGATTAAGAAATAATTATTTCTACTACTTTAATTTGTCGCTTCTAAGTGTGGTTGTTGTACAAAAAGGATTCATTGATTTATTATTGTTACTACACGATTATTATTAACGTCAAAGACTATTACTGCTATGACTACTATTACTGCAACTATTATTACTATTGCTACAGTTACTATTGCTCTACTATTACTACTATTATTATACTGCTATTACTTATATAATTATTCTTACTATATTATTACTATTGGCGTCGTTGTCGCCGAGAAAAAAAAGGGGGGGTAGAAAAAGAAATGTACCGACGGACGTCACAATTATATGTGAAATAGGGGTAGAAAAGACAGCCCAGATAGTACATTGAATTCAAAAAGAATTCTTTTTTAATCCCCGAATTGAAAATGGAAGTCGTTTTTCGTCCCTGTTTTGCTCCAAAAGAGTTCGTAGGTGTTCGGAATGAGTTCGATTCCATGTCAGCAACTTCGAATTCAGTTATAGTTTTCAAAAGGATCTCTTTTATACTCCATAAGAATTCGCACTAAAGTCGAAGTAAGCGCAATTTGGAATTGATTGCGATTTGTTCTAGAATAAAAATAATTGGTATCTAAAGAAGGATAAGAAAGAATTCTTCATAATCTATCCAAAAACAATTTCTGATTCAGAAAAAACATAAAATTATGTAATAGTTTATAATTAAATGTACTGGTACACATATAGTACTTGTGTATTATGTGTACCAGTTAAAGAGCCTCTAGGAGAGAGAGAGGCGACACGGGGGTCATGTGACCAGCCACTCTGTGATTGGCTGGCAACAGCAATAGTGAGGTGGACGTTGCGAGATTGCGACGCCAATGCAGGCGCAGCCGCAGAAGAGCTCGGACCGCGCGGACGCAGTATAACGCACGGTCTTACATACAGGTCTGGAAACTCCACTGGAGGGGGTAGGTCGCTTATTGAAGCAACTTGTAATTTGCTTTGCCGCCACGAGAGGCACTGCGGGAAGGTAATGCCACTCGGTGTGAGACACTACCGTGTCTCTTGACTACTCATTAATATTGCATTTTTATAATACAAACTTCCAATTTAGGAAATGTAGAATGTAAAATAATTAATGTAATAATAATCTATAATGTTATAATATATTAACTGTTCGAGAGCGCGCGGTAACGCGAGGAAGCGAGAGATTGTAAGGACGACGCGGGATGATGCGTGAAGCAAAGCAAAGCGTGGTTTTAAAGCGGTGAGCAAATGCGGTGTGTACTTAATGCAGCGAGTGGTTTGCGAACAAAAAGAAGAAGACTTGCCGTCGTGGCAAGCTCTTTTATAGTCTGGCAGGTTGTCGTCATCGCCAATTGTTTAAGAGCGAGTGGTGTCAGGCGATTGGCAGACGGCTGCCAACGTCACCGCATCGAGTCGACGCGAGACGATACTTTGCTAGCCGGCCGTTAGCAATGTTGTTGGTTTTTTTTGATGTTTGTTACATTGATAACGTATAACGTGGGCTTCTAAGTGAAAACAGTGACGTTCTTGGAACGTCTCGGAAAGATACAAACAAGAAATGCTTTTAGAGAAGCCCACATTATCACGCAAATCAATCACATATAGGAAATAGGAAAAATAATAAATGCGAAGGCACCCGCGTTGTACCTTCCCGCGCAACAATTAGATGCACGCTATAATGAGATCACGATCTCAAACATTCCCGCCCGCCTCGTCATTACGTGACAAAACTAAACGGTGCGCTCGATGGTGCGACAGAAGTCGCGACAGGGGGTATCGATTGTAGATCGATTCGCGGTACTTGCGAGGCCAGCGCGAGCGACAGCGGCCATCCTGGATTAAACGCGGCTGCGCAATGTCATTACACGTGGTGAGGTCGAGCGAGAAACACATTTCGCAAATCGCAAATTAAGTGCCGTGAAGAGTTCTGCGCCCCGTGAAAAGTGAAGTGACGCGAGTGAATGATGGGGCAAAAGTGAGGCGAACGAAAGACATTGGCGGAAGGCCGACAAAACAATTACGCGACGTGAATTTTAACTGGCAGAAGGCCAACAAAACAATTACGCGAGTGAAAAGTGCGAGTGAAAACAATTACGCAATTGCGTGACAGTGATCTCACGCATCTTCCGGCGATGGCTGGTTGTTGATCCCTGGAAGGAGCACAAGTTTGCACAGGGGTCGGACCAGCTCTGAAGTGGAGGTCCGAACTGTCGCCACTCGGACGATGCCGTCGTCTCCGGGGTGCAGGCGAGTGATGCGGGCGAGAGGCCATCGGCTCGGAGGTGTGCTCTCAGCACGAATCAGACACAGGGATCCGACGGCAGGTGCCTCCCCGGTTATGAGCCACTTCGAGCGTGCGGTCATCCCGTTTATGTATTCGCGCGACCACCGTAACCAGAAGTGATCGCGCATTTTTTGAAGGTGTTGCCACCGGGAAAGTGAGCTATCAGCGGTGTCGGTCAGGGACGGCTCGGGAACGGCTAGAATGGGCGCTCCGATTAGGAAGTGTCCTGGCGTGAGAGCGGAGATGTCGTCCGGATCATCAGACAGAGCCTGCAGCGGCCTGGAATTTAGGCAGGCTTCGACCTGAGCGAGGAAAGTGCTTATTTCCTCGTACGTAAGGGTGGTCTCGCCGATGACCCGACGGAGATGATACTTCGTTGACTTGACGGCAGCTTCCCACAGGCCTCCGAAGTGCGGTGCAGCTGGCGAATTAAAGTGCCATTTGATGCCCTCTGTAGCGGTGATGTGCGCAAGGCGACGGCCGTCGGCAGACGAAGCTCGGAAGAGTTCTCTCAAGACGCGGTCCGCCCCCACGAAATTGGTGCCGCAATCCGAGTAGAGTTCCTCGCAAAGGTTCCTCCGGGAAATGAAGCGGCGGAGAGGGGCGAGGAAGGCTTCCGTCGTGTAGTCCGACACGACGTCTAGATGCACCGCCTTGGTGCTGAGACACACGAACACGGCGATGAAGGTTTTGTGCGCTCGGTGGCCGCGGCCCTTGCTCATGGAGGTTGTGGAGCGGTCGCTCGCCAGCGGGTGCACGTTACACAGCGATGCAGCCGCTGTTTGACAACGGAGCGACCTCGCGGGATCCAGAAGCGGAGGCGAATCAGGCCAAGGGTGAGCTGCACTCCTCCGTGCAGCGTCCGACGGTGACAAGAGTCGATGATTAAGCGAGTGAGCCAAGAAGAAGGCGGCGCGATCAAGGGATGTCGCTCATCGTATGGAAGCAAGGCATGCTTGAGGCATCCTCCGACTCTCAGAACGCCGTGGTCATCCTGAAATGGACTTAGGCTTGCCAGCGAACTTCTACGGGACACGGTGCGGTTTGTGGAAAGTGATGCCATCTCCTCGGCGAAATGCAGGGCTTGTACCACGCGAAGCCAGAGCAGCAGTGCTTCGTCGATTTCATTTGCTTGCAGTGAAAGTTCGGTGGTGCGGTGAGTGGTGCGTCGCCAACGAGAGCACCACGCCGTGACTCGTAGAAGTCGGTGCAGGGAAGAAAACCGGAGTAGCATTTCTGGTACTTCGAGCCGGATCCTAACCGGCAATCGCAAACTCGGGAGTGCTTCCGCTAGACCGACCGCAGTCATGAGCATGGACCGGAGCGCCTTGCTGAACAGCCAGTTCGACACCCACGGCCGCATCTCCCGCTCCATGGACAACCTGAGGAAGATGGGCACAGAGAAGATCACCCTCGACGCTGTGCACACTCGCATCCGGATTATGGATGACCTGTGGGCGAAATTCGAGTCGCAGCACGACTTAATCCTTGCATGTTTCAAACCCTCTACGCCGAAAGTGAGTACGCAAAGAACGATTTATTAGACATCACCGAAAGTACTTACGTGCATCAGCGCAGCTTGCTTTCCGGTCTCGCAAGCACCTTAAAGGCCGCGTTGCCCAGGGCGCCCGTGGTGCCAGAGCAAGGGGGCGAACGCGCGTCGAAAACCTCACTGCCCCGCATACAATTACCGCGGTTTTCGGGTGCCTATGAGGACTGGCCGTCCTTCCGCGATCTCCTTCGGTCGGTCATCGGCGACGCATCTATTTCAAAGGTCGAACCGCTACATTACCTCCGCTCGTGTCTCCAAGGGCCCGCTGAAAAATTGATACGTTCGTTAACGGTGACCGAAGAGAACTACGACCGCGCGTGGGTGATCTTAAGTAAGCACTATGAAAATAAAAAGGAGTTGATACGCTCCAATTTCGCCTCGTTTACCACCGAGGCGAAAATGAAGGGAAAAACCGCTGAGGAGCTGAGCCGAATCCACAATGCCGTCACAACCGCTGCCAATGCTCAGGAAAGCATCGGGAGGCCCATCGAGTCTCATGGGATGGACCTCTTCAACCACCTGGTTGTCGAGCTCTTCAATACGCGAACGCGACTCGAGTGAGAATCGTCCACTTGCGACTCCACCGATCCGCCGGAGCACGACGCACTGACGAACTTCATATCGAAGCGTATTCTCACGCTAAACGCCGCGAAACCGAAATCCGCCGCGAAACCCGCTAATTCCACTCGGTCCGCGAAAACTCACGTCGCGAATCACGGTAAAAGAAACGGTTTCGATCCGCAGTGCGCGCTGTGCAAAGGACAGCACTCGCTAATGACGTGCTGCGAGTTCAAAGCGAAATCCGCCGCGGATCGTAAGACAGTCGTGGAGTCTAGCCGGTTGTGCTTCAACTGCCTAGGGAATCACACCGTCGCGAAGTGCCAATCCCCGAAGAACTGTTTCACGTGTAAGGCGCGTCATCACACGATGCTGCACGAGGCGTACGTTCCCGCAACATCGTCCACAGAGGTCAGCGCGCTATCCGCCGTGCGGACCGCTGACGACCGCAAGGCGATCCTGTTTGCAACCGCGCGAGTGACCGTCGCCGACCGACACGGAAATCCGCATCCCGCACGAGTCCTCATCGATCAAGGATCCGAGGTCTCGATCATCGCCGAATCACTCGTGCAGCGCTTGCGCCTGCAACGCGAGCGTTCCGCCGTGTCGATCTTCGGCATCGGAGGCTCGAAATCCGGGTCAACCCGCGGAAAGGTGACAGTAAATCTTACGTCTAGAACCACCGGGGCCGCGATAACCGCCGTCGCGTTCGTGCTGCCCCGTCTCACACTCTATCAGGGCTCGACCACACAAGGCTCTCCCACGTGGCCCCATATCAAAGGGCTGCCGCTAGCCGATGCGCAGTTTTCGGCTAGCGATCCGGTCGAGATACTCCTCGGAGCGGAGGTCTGCTCCACCATCCTCGAGGAAGGCATCCGCAAGGGCGAATCGAATGCTCCGATCGCGCAGAAGACCGCCTTCGGATGGATCCTTTTCGGAGGCTGCGATGCCTTAGCTCTCCACGCACGCGGTAGCTTCCAAGTGACGGCAGACCACGAGCTGTCGGATCTCGTACGCCGCTTCTGGGAGCAGGAAGCCGAACCTTCCGCTCCTGCCGCTCTCTCACGAAGAACAGCAGGGCGAGAACTTCTTCGTTCGCACTCACTCCCGCACGGAGACGGGAAGGTACGTCGTCAGACTGCCTTTTTCCAAGGTGCCAACAAAGCTTTCTGACACTCGCCGACCGGCTGAGCGCCTGCTGACCGCGATGGAGCGGAAATGCCAGAGAGACTCACGATTCGGCGAGCTCTACCGCAAGTTCTTGAAAGAATACCAAGACCTAAAACACATGGAGTTAGCCACTGTTTCCAACGAAAACGAGGACGGTTGTTTCCTACCTCATCACGGAGTGCTTCGAGAATCAAGCACCTCCACCAAACTCCGAGTGGTATTCAACGGGTCGCAACAAACGACGTCCGGCGAGTTGTTGAATGGCCACTTACTCGTGGGCGCCAATCTGCTGCCCGCTCTGGCCGACATTCTGAGGCGCTGGCGCTGGCACCGCTACGCGTTCGTCACAGACATCGAAAAGATGTACAGGCAAATGCTCATTCACCCAGCAATCGAAAGTACCAGTGCATCCTCTGGCGCTACGCGCTCGCCGCTCTCGTGTTCGTGTTCTGACTGTTGACGGTCACTTACGGCCTCGCGTGCTCACCCTTCTTGGCCATCCGGACCTTAAGGCGACTGGCCATTGACGAGCGGGCGCGATAGCCTCACGGAGCGATCACCCTGGAGGAGGACACATACGTGGACGACGTCGTCTCAGGCGCGAACACTCTGTCTGCCGCAATCGCTAAGCAGACCGAGCTCCGCGGATTGTGCACGGCGGGCGGGTTCCCGCTGCGAAAATGGGCCGCGAACTGCGAGGAAGTGCTGACGGGAATCTCTCCCGAGCACCGACTTCCCCACGAACCGCACTCGTGGGAAGATAAAAGTTTTTCCACTCGGCCTGTTGTGGCACCTGAACGAGGACACTTTCGCGTTCGCGATTCAACCACGCACTGTCACTGATTTCACCAAGCGACGCGTCCTCGCGGAAACCGCGCGTCTGTTTGATCCCATGGGATGGCTCGCTCCCGTCGTGATTCGCGCGAAAATCTGGATCCAGTCAGCGTGGCTCCAAAAACTCAAATGGGATGAATCGCTTCCCGGCGCCGACGCGCAAAACTGGAAGACCTTCCTCGAGGAACTGCCGCTCCTCGCCAGCCTGCGCGTGAACCGCTGGCTTGGCAGCGGTGAAGAGGACGCTCAATTAGAGCTGCACGGCTTCGTCGACGCGTCCGAACGAGGATACGCCGCGGCCGTGTACCTCCGCATCACCCAGGGCGGCACCGTAGCATTTTATTTGCTAGTTGCGAAGAGCAAGGTGGCACCGGTCAGGCAGGTAACCCTGCCTCGCCTCGAACTTGATGCAGCCGCCTTGCTCACTTCACTCATGTCTCACGAGCGTTCAACGTTACGTTTGTTAACAGTACCCTCGTTTGCTTGGTCCGACTCCGAAGTAACACTCCACTGGATCAGAGGACACGCTTCCCGCTGGAAAACCTGCGTGGCAAACCGCGTGGCCTATATCCAAAAAAAGCTTCCTGACGTTCGATGGCGACATGTCCCCGGGCGGGACAACCAGGCCGACTGCGCCTCCAGAGGGATCGCTCCGGGAGAACTACTAGAACATCCCTTGTGGTGGACTGGACCCGCTTGGCTCTGCAAGGACCGATCCCAGTGGCCGAACGAGAGCCGTGAAATGTCGGACAGCGAGCTACCCGAGCAGAGAGTTGTTGCACACATCGCCACTGAGCCATCCCGGTCTTGCCTTAGTTGGCCGGACACGCTAGCGGTCTTGCCTTGGTTGGCCGGACACGCACCCACCCACCCACACACACACACACACACACACACACACACACACACACACACACACACACACACACACACCTACACAGACACACACACACAGCAGAGAGGGTTTGGAGTCGTTAACTACCGCGGGAGTGACGAACCGTGGGGTCCTTATCTCTCCTGACACACACACACACACACACGGCAGAGAGGGTTTGGAGTCGTTACCTACCGCGGGAATGACAAACTGTGGGGTCCTTATCTCTCCTGACACACACACGCGTGCGCGCGCGCACACACACACGCACACTTACACACACACAGGAACGTGCGTGCCCGCGTAAAGCCTTATCTTTCTTCTGTTGTCGCCGTGGGCCCTCGCTATCGCAAAATCTCAATAGAAATGTTCAACTGATCATAACTCTGCGAAAAAAAATCGTAGAGACTTCGGCGACCTCGCGTTGTTTTCGTCTCAGAAAGCCCTTTCAAACGAGCCCTCACTCAACCCCACATGCCATTTAAGATTTTTTGGCTCTCTCCACCCCCCGTCCCCCGGGGGTGTGGAGGTGGGTGTTTTTGTGGTTAAATAATAGACTTTGTGATTCCATTGTATCCCTATAAATTTTAATCCTATATTTCGAACCATTCACAAATTATTTAGGTGGCCCGGAACTTTAGGTAGGCACTGTATATGTACATATCAGAATTAAAAGCTACACTATACATAATATTCTTACTTACATGCATACACGTTTCTTATGAAAATATCATGACAGTAACATTTTCACAGAAAACAGTTCTGCAAACAAATATATTTCTGTTTTCTTGTTGGTACTTTGTTACCGCTCAATAATTAATAATTATATTATACTATTCAGCATCTTTGACATGCACATAATTGTTATATGTATATGAAAGGATATCTAAATAAAATCTTAATAATATGTTGACAATTAATATCTGACATTTACTATTATAATAATTTTATAAAAAAGAAACGTATATACATATACACAAGTAAAGATATTATGCTGTTAAAGTTTTTAATTCTATATGACATATACATACATAATATACTGTTGCCTTTTGTACGTAACTTGTTAGATGATATTTCATATTCAGTGCTTATAATAATCATGGCATGCTTGGATAACTGAAGACAGATCTTCCAAAAGTCCATGAAATAAACAAATAGATGTTGATGTTTTTATAACATTTCACAAGATTCTAATAGCATCAGAGACAGTAATAGTAAACTCCTGCTTAAAAGAATCTCGTGCTTTGTTGATGAATTGTTTTTTGATGGTTGATGAAAAGTCCCTTCTGAAGAAAGTGCTACAGATGCATGTTATATGTTGTTCTCAGTTTCTTTTCTATCTGAAAAATGGACATTTAGTAAAGTTAATCAATAGCATAATATTCAAAATTTATTGTGCAGAGTAATTATAATAAAAATGTTATTAAATCTCATGAATATACATACCTTATCACAGTTTATGAGACAGCTAATAATTTTAATGTTTTGACATTAGCAACTTGTTTTGTTAATAATTTCTTTTATTTCAGCATTAATAGAAATAGATTGCACAAATTACCATGCTACTTTTAATAAAGATATAGAAATTTGATGTATCACTGTAAATAAGAAAGAGTTATTATTTATTGGTATATTTAATTGCTATGAATGACAGGTAATTGTGTGCATTCGTAAAAAGTTTAAATACAGGATACTTACATAAATCCTGACAAAGGTACTCAATTATACTTTTTCTGATATTCGTTACCTTCCGATTACAGTACTCTATATCTTTTATATGTGGAATGACACTTGGTCTGAGAACATGAATTTGGAGAATTTGCAGTCCAGTTTGAAAATATATTAACTTATTTACTTATTATGTATGTTTAACGTGATATTGCGAGAGGTTAGGAAATCTGTCATATCAATGATGTGCAAGGTAAAGATGCAGAATAATATAATATAATTACTAATTATTATTGAGCAGCAAAGTACCAAGAAAAAGTAGAGATATACTTCCTTGATAGCAGTTAACATACATTTTTTTTCCACGAAGTTGTTAAGACAGATTTCCTAACCTTTCGTAAAATCATTGTGTTGTATAAATACTGAGATATTATATATCTCAGTGGTTGTACATACATAATAAGTTATAGTTATAGTTTTTACACATTCAAACAACCACGCAAATTGTCCAAATTTATTTTTCTTGACAATCTATTTTTTGTGCTCAATCGTGGTCAATCGGGACCGTGGTCAACCGGGACGGTGGTCAATTGGAACCGTGGCCAATCGGGACGGTGGTCAATCGGGACCGTGGTATATCGGGACGGTGGTCGATCGGGACGGTGGTCAATCGGGACCATGGTAAATCGGGACGGTGGTCAGTCGGGACGGTGGTCAATCGGGACGGTGGTCAATCGGGACGGTGGCCAATCAAGACCGTGGTCAATCGGAACGGTGATCAATTGGGACCGTGGTCAATCGGGACGGTGGTCAATCGGGACCGTGGCCAATCGGGACCGTGGTCAATCGGAAACGTGGTCAATCGGGACCGTTGTCAATCGGAACCGTGGTCAATCGGGACGGTGGTCAATTAAGACTGTGGTCAATCGGCACCGTGGTCAATCGGGACGGTGGTCGATCGGGACCGTGGTCGATCGGGACGGTGGCCGATCGGGACGGTGGTCGATCGGGACCGTGGTCGATCGGGACCGTGGTCGATCGGGACCGTGGTCGATCGGGACCGTGGTCAATCGGGACCGTGGCCAATATCAACGTGGTTAATCGGGACCGTGGTCAATATCAACGTGGTCAAGCGGGACCGTGGTCAATCGGGACGGTGGTCAATCGGGACCGTGGTCAATGGGGCGGTGGTCAATCGGGACCGTGGTCAATCGGGACGGTGGTCAATCGGGATCGTGGTCAATTGCAACGTGGTCAATCGCAACGTGGTCAATTACAACGTGGTCAATATCAACGTGGTCAATATCAACGTGGTCAATTGGGACCGTGGTCAATATTAACGTGTGGTCAAACGGGACGATCCCTTTCGCTCAGTGCAGCGAATGTCGCATATGTGTGTAGGTTACAGCCAGAAATTTTTACATAAAGAAATCTTACCGAAGCTAACACCCGTTGTGACAACTGCAATCACAAATTTTTTTCGAGGAACTCTCGTCATTAATCGCTGGATAATGATGAGATGTCCACCGGATAAAACTTTGGGACGCTATTATAGCACGTAAGTAACATGTTAATAATTTTTTAAAAATCATTTTTAACATTTGCTAAATAAAACTTACCGTTTCTTCGTAACTGTCACCTGCGCTAACTTCTTCCGCGCGCCACGTTATACTGTGTCCACGCGGTCCGAGCTGTTCTGCGGCTGCGCCTGCATTGGCGTCGCAATCTCGCAACGTCCACCTCACTATTGCTGTTGCCAGCCAATCACAGAGTGGCTGGTCACATGACCCCCGTGTCGCCTCTCTCTCCTAGAGGTTCTCTAGTTAAAACTGATCTCGAAAGTTATACCTTTGTGATAATCTTTTTGACATATTAAAATGGAATTTTTTCTTGAGTTTATTTTGAACAAATTTCGCGATTTCTTAGAGACCATCAAAAGGTGAAGCCTTTTGGAGTTCATATGGATCGGCTGTGCTGTCTGGGAGAAGAATATAATACAGAATTATAAAAAAAAATCAAATGGACACAGTAACAACTGTACGAGGGCTTGCTTAAAGCTATAATGAAACTCATTGTTAGACATTTATTTTCTTATTGTCAGGATATAATATTATAAATATATTTTAGCCTCAAAAAATCAAGTACAAATAAATACACGGTCTCACAAATTACTTCTATCGCGATACTATCTCTCTCAATGTCGAATACATAGAATCATAGGCAGTTCCTCGCCTATAATCTTATTCCACAATACAATTCGACTGTCACTCTGCTACAATTCAACCGTTACTCTTATATTACACCAAAATACGTCCGATCTCCATACAAAAAGGTGGGAACACAAACGATTAAAACACATAGATGTTAAATACAATTTCATTAAAAATTTAGTAAGCGATAAGTTGGTTTCAATTAAATATATTTCTACAAAAGAGCAAACTGCGGATATATTGACAAAGAATTTAACTGGTGAGCAGTTCAATAGGTTTAGATATAATTTAGGATTAAGGAAAGCGAAAAACTAACACTATACTCCTTAGGATGATTCGATTGCGAAGGGGTGTTAGGAACAATCACATCTTATGTACTAATTTGCTTTGGCAACACTGATTGGTTATAGTTTCTTTTATTTTTAAGAGGTTGTCAACTTTCTTTTTGCTGATCTGTTCTTGTCTACTTTTACTTTTGTTCTGTACGCAAAGATATCGATTACGCCACGTTATACTGTTATAATAAAAACCACGTTCTTCAAAGTCAACTAAGGAATTCAGTTTAATTTCACCACGACCTCAACACTTTCAATGTCCTTTCTCTCAATTAAAATATTCACATGTATCCATCATGCCCTCTTGACTACCGACATCGGTATATAACATTGTCTTACAATCACATGCACATAAGATTATTTCACTGTGTTTGTCACCCCGTACTCGCGTGAGACGTATTGTTTTTCGCACGAAATTCACCGTTAGTTTATTCGTCTAAATATTAATTATGTCTAGGGGCCTCGTCCGGATAAACAATAATAATGTAGTCGCGCCTCTGCGCGCGTTTCGCCAACAAGTTCATATCCTGCACCAATAAAAAATCGCGCCAACTGACGGGCGGACCAATCCCGCGCGTCCCCTGGCGCGTACATCTCATTGTGTTTTCTGTTGCCGTGAAGTCAACAGGTTCTTCGCTAAAGTTTCGGTTTCTTGGTGTATTAAAGTTTTGCAGTAATGGGTAAACATCGTCGATCGTCAAGGTGGCATAAATATCGGCGCGATCGTTCACGATCCCGCGGTCGCTCTCGCGGGTCTAACCGCTCACGTAACCGCAGATCGCGTGATCTGAGAAGCTCTCCATCACCGCGCCGCATCCCTTCTCCGAGTCGGGGCTCGATTTTCGCAGGCGATACCACGATGCAGAGGATTCTCTCGCTGCTTGAGATGCAGAACAAGCGTATCGATACCTTAGAGATTAGGGCGCCCGTTTCAGGCCAGATTGCAGAGAAGCAAGGACAGACGGTCCCTGAGGACCAGGGCGTTGATCCAGGTATGTCCCCTTGATGACCCTCATTACTTTCCTACGAAAGGGATTTGGCAAAGAGGGGGCATAACCGATTGTCCCTTGCTCTGCGCTGTACCTCACACCCTTTTTCTCTCGGTACGTAGCGCCAAAAACCCCTGTCGTCACTTTTGAGGATGTCGAGTCGGATAACATCCCACCTCCGGCTCCCACGTCCTTGGCGGACGAACTCTTTGCGGTGCCTACGCAGCCTCCGGTCAACTCGTCCTGGCAACCTGCGCTTTTTGAATTCACTCGAAAAGCTGTTCGGGAAGGCATTGGCGAGGCACTGCGCACTCAACTGCTGGAGAAATACGAAGCCAAAGCTGAGTTGTCGGCGTTGAGCCCGCCTAAACTTAACAAAATTCTAGTCCCAACTCTCAAGCCGACGGCTTCTGCAATCAAGAGGGACGAGTACCAAATGCAGGAGCAGAAACAAGTCGCGGCTTGTCTGAGAGCCTTAGGATCGGGAATCTCGGAGCTCTTGAAGACCGACATAACATCTCTCCTTCCAGAAGAAAGCCGAGACGCTTTGCTACAGGTGGCTGACGGGATCCGTCTTCTTGCGGATCACCAACATAACCTCTCCCTGGCTAGGAGAGCCTTCATCAAACCAGCCCTGAGCATGATGGGGAAGACCATTGCGGATTCGGCGACAATTGACGAATGGCTTTTCGGTTTCTTTTTCACAAAAGAACTAAAGGATGCTCAGGCTTGTGAGAAGGCTGCCAAAGATTTGAAGAAAGGGGCGGCCCAGGCTCCTAAGGCCGTTATTCAACCGGCGCGCCAAGCCGCAGGTAAAAACCAGCCCGTAAGACAGTCGGTAAACAGGAGAGCCCCTGCGGCTTGGATCTCGAAGAAGACGCGCCAGGCAGGGGCTCATCACTCGGACAGACGACCGCGGAGATCTCTTTCCCGCTCTCGTCGGCGTTAGACCCGGTAAGGACGGCTGGACGGCTGAAATATTTTGCAGACCAGTGGGAGACCATCACGTCGGATCCGGTAGTTCTGGACGCGATTCGGAATTACAAAATTCCCTTCTCCTCCTCTCCACCGTCTAGGCCTTCGATAACGGAACCTAAGTTTTTGCGCTTGACCGCATCTCTTTGCGACAAGATTTCTCGTTTATTGATTAAGGGCGCGATTACGGTAGTCGAGCCATCCGCAGATCAGTTCCTTTCGTCATTTTTTCTGGTCAAAAAAGCTTCTGGGGGCGTAAGATTAGTATTAAACCTAAAAGATTTAAATGTATTTTTATCGCCCCCACACTTCAAACTCGAAGATTGGAGAACTGTGGTTCAGCTTTTGCTTCCAGGAACATATATGGTTACCTTGGATTTGGAGGATGCCTACCTGCTGGTCCCGATTCATCCAGATGACAGGAAATTCCTTTGTTTCCAATGGCGAGGTGTGATTTATGCTTTTGCCTCTCTCCCCTTCGGGCTGTCTACGGCACCTTTTATTTTTACCAAAATTCTTCGTCCTGTGACGACTTACTTGCGACGTCGAGGGTTCTCTTTCGTACTCTACCTGGACGATTTTCTCTTATTCGGTTCTTCTCCAGAGGATTGTCTGGATAACGTACACAAGCACATAGAATTACTTTCATCTCTAGGTTTTATCGTCAACTTTAAGAAATCAGATTTAGAGCCCGCGACATTAAAGAAGTATCTTGGATTTAATTTCGATTCGATTCAACAAGCCATGTCGATCCCCGACGTCCGCCGGGAGAAGCTTCTGCGTTTGGTGCTGGTTTTTTCTAAAAAGCGACGAAGCTCCATACGGGATTTTGCAGCTTTGATAGGATCTTTGATTTCAGTTTGCCCTGCCTTTCGTTACAGCCTGATTTATACAAAGCGCCTTGAAGCAGCAAAATTTAACGCTCTTGTTTCAGCAGGTGGATCTTACGACGCAACCATGGATATTCCGCTGAACTTGCAGGAGGATTTTTGTTGGTGGCGCAGAGCCCTTTCGGACCGCGACCACGCTAATAAATTCTGCTTTGGCCAATACGCTTGCGAGATATTCACAGACGCCTCCTTGACCGGTTGGGGCGCTTGCTGTGGTCTCGAGCGTGCTCACGGATGGTGGTCTAGCGTGGACGACACTCGACACATTAATGAGCTGGAACTCTTGGCAGCATATTACGGCCTTAGATGCTTCGCCTCTAACTTGCACGATTGTGAGGTCTTGTTGCGACTAGATAACGCCACAGCACTTTCTTACGTCAACCGATATGGATCGGTAAAAGATCATCGACTTTCAGCCATTTCTAGAGAGATTTGGCAATGGTGCGAGCAAAGAAATATCTTCATATTCGCATCTTATATCTCGTCTATCGACAATAAGATTGCCGACGAAGAGTCTCGCTGCTTAAAGGTCGATTCCGAGTGGTCTTTATCGGAGGAGGCCTTTGATGCAATTCTCAGGACATTCGGTCCATTTGATGTTGATCTTTTTGCATCTATTTTAAATGCGAAATGTGATCTATATGTTTCTTGGCACCCTGATCCAGGTTCATTTGCAGTGGGTGCCTTTACTTTCTCTTGGATAGATTTTTATTTATATGCGTTCCCTCCGTTTATTTTAATTCCCCGAGTCCTTAGAAAGATCGTGGAAGATGGGGCGGAGGGAATATTAGTGGTTCCCTGGTGGCCTTCCCAGCCCTGGTTCCCGCTTTTTCGGCAATTACTTGTTGCTGACCCACTCATTCTAGAACCCGCTAATAATTTGCTTTTTTCTCCACTCAGGACCAGGCATCCGGCTTACAAGACACTATCCCTGGGGGTCGCCAGATTATCCGGGAAGCATTTAGGCTACAGCAGATCTCAGAGCCAGCGATAGAAACGCTCTTGGCCTCATTGGCCCCTGCGACGGTGAAGCAGTACGCCCGACCACTTCGTTCGTGGTGACAGTTTTGCCACCAGCATAACTTTTCGCCATTTGCCCCACTATCAAATCAGGTTCTCGATTTTCAAGCGACAGAACTGGCTGCGGTTGGCTCGTATTCTACATTGAATACCGCACGGTCGGCCGTTTCTCTTATATCGATAAACGGCATCGGGGACAATCCATTAATAAGGCGTTTTCGCAAGGAAGCCAGCATCATTAAACCGCCGCGCCCCCGGTACAATTGCGTTTGGGACCCGTCACCGGTCATCGCTGAGCTGGGAAAACAATTTCCGCATGAGGATTTGAGTCTGGAAGCAGTTACTAAGTAGCCCAGTCAAAAAAGCATTTTGATTGGAAATAATACTACCAGCGCTAAAACTAGCGTGGAAGTGTGTCTTTTGGGGTTGTAATGAAGGTACTAAAAGCCCACCCCCGTACCATTGTCGTAGCAAAAATGGGGGTGCAAAAAGGGTGCAAAAAATTGGTTTTTTGCCAATAACTCGAAAAATATCACAATTAGGGGAAAAAGTCAAGACGTGAAAGTTGTAGAGAATGAAATTTCACACAAAAAAGGTCTCTACAAAAATTTTCTACGACCAATTTCAGTCAATCGAGATTTTTGTGAAATACTAGGTATTTCATGAGAAATGAAAAACACGTCAGCGCGTCGCGCATTTTTATCGATAGTTCGAAAATGGCGACTCGAATAAAAAAATTGTTCAAATAAAAGTTGTAGACAATTTAATTACGAACAATTTCCATTTTTATTTTTTTCGATACGATCAATATTGACAGAGATATGAATTTTTTAAAACATTTATTATTGCTCCTCGAGTACGATTTTTAGTGGTAAAATCGCTTGTAACTCAACATCTGTAAATTTAACGCAAATATTACATCTTATAAAAGTGAAAGATAATTAAATTTCGAAAATTTTGATGTATATACAAACTTATTTTGGATATATGCGTAGTGTGATAATGCTAATAAACCTGAAAAATTGTCATTTTTTGTGGATTTTGTCAAAAAAAGTCACTTTCGGTTAACTGTAGGTCAAAATGTCTGTCAACATTTTTTGAAGAGAATTAAATTATCTTTAAAATGGTTTTTTGTTCATCTTCGTACGATCATTTGTTAACAAATTACAGCTGTTTAAAAATTTCAGGAAAGATACAATTTTATTCCAAATTATTAATATATTGAAAAAATATATGCGTAACAATTTTTTAAAAATTGGATTTTACCTATTTTTAGTAGTTTATATGTGTGTGAAAGTAGTGCAGCACTATAAGTTCATCAAAAGGTATGATTTCTTTAAAAAAAGAACCCTCGAAAAGTGGTGTTTTTTAAAGAAATTATGCAAAAGTGGCATTTGTGTTTAGTTTTTTGCATGTATCTTCTTTTTTATTAATTTTACGAAGAAATTTCATCAGATCAAAATTAAAGCTGATAAAATTTCCTACAAAATTGATACTTTGATATTCGATTTGTAATAAGTAGTATTATGAAACGGACAATTGAAAATGCTTGTGATTTTGAATTTGCAGAAAAGTGACATTTTGGAGCATTTTCAAAGTTAAAAATAATGTACTTAAAAAATTTTTTAAATTTTTTCAAGTATTGGAAGTTATTCTGCATACATTTAGGTGTCATTCAGTACCGCTGCGATATTTTTAGGACAAATAGTGCACAAGAAATGTCCTTGGCGTCGGATAGCATGGGGTGAGCAGGTGGTCGGGCTTCAGTGTGGGGTCAGTTATTCGTTGAATTCTGAGTCGAAAACGTGGCATCTTACTAAACAATATATAGTGATTGCGAAGTATAGTGCGGATACGACAGTAATACCTTGAAAAGAATGTCGATCGTACCTTCATAAAGCAGAAACTAAGTTAATGGTTCAGAAATTCGACAGTTAAGTTATTATAATGTAATTGCAATCCGCGCATTTTGGAATTTATTATGTTTTTTCTGTTTTATATATTTTTATTCGATATTTTTGGTACACTAAAACTGTAATTAATTACTCATTAACAAACCTGCTAGTTCTAAAAGAATGTACAAATACTCATATAAATATATACTCATGCATATAATATATATTCTTTATCGTTTAAATGAGCATGTTAAAGCAATAAACACTCAAAATTTTAATAAGATAAAATATGTACAATGTCCAACTATATTTTTTTAAAGCTTCTTTATTGTTTTCCCCAGCTTCGAAAATATATGTATTCGAAAATATATGTATCGAGCAGCAATATTACTATGCTCATCTGTTCTTTTATAATAAAAATGTTCTTATTTTCAATCAAAAATATGTATTATTAGTAATTTATTACCTTGCGTATTCCAAAAAATCTTAAACAGGTTTTTAATATTTAATGTTGTGTGTATTAAATTTCATGTTAGTGATTAAAAAATTTATTTACTTTTTTATTTAAAATTTATTTATTTATTTATTTATTTATTTATTTAAAATTTATTTATTTATTTATTTATTTATTTATTTATTTATTTATTTATTTTTTGGCAGTTTACAATATTTAAATTACAATAAAACATGTAAAAATATTGAAGAAACTGCTACAAATTATTACAAAGTCAGGGCAAAAAATTGTCTTCCCTGGAAGACACTACGACACAAAGGGGTATTTGTAAACCATTATATTTCATTAAGTTATCATAAATTATGTACACATTATTTATAATTCATGCATTATTAATGATTAATTAATTATTATTTAATTTTATACCATTTATTGCGATAACGCTTTTCAGTCATATTGACCGCGCAATAATAAATGTTTAAAAAATTCATATCTCTGTCAATACTTATCGTATGGAAAAGAATAAAAATGGAAATTGTTCGTAATTAAATTGTCTACAACTTTTATTTGAACAATTTTTTTATTGGAATCGCCATTTTCGAACTATCGATAAAAAATGCGCGACGCGCTGACGTGTTTTTCATTTCTCATGAAATACGTAGTATTTCAAAAAAATCTAGATCGACTGCAATTGGTCGTACAAAATTTTTGCAGACCTTTTTTGTGTGAAATTTCATTCTCTACAACTTTCACGTCTTGACTTTTTCCCCTAATTGTGATACTTTTCGAGTTATTAGCAAGAAACCAATTTTTGGCACCCTTTTTGCACCCCCATTTTTGCTACGACAATGGTACGGGGGTGGGCTTTTATTTCCTTCATTACAACCCCAAAAGACACACTTCCACGCTAGTTTCAGCGCTGGTAGTATTATTTCCAATCTTGGCCAAAATTTCAGTTTTTTTGACTGGGCTAAAGAAGCTTGTTTTACTCGCAGCCCTAGCGTCCGGGCAACGTTGCCAGACTTTGGCTCTCCTAAAAATTTCTCAGATCTCTTTCCATGCGGAAAGGGTTTTCCTACGGGTTCCGGATCGAGTGAAAACGTCGGCACCGGGGAGATCGCAGCCTCTTTTAATTTTTCCACGTTTCGTAGACCACGACAATCTTTGCCTGTTCAGGCTTTTGGAGCATTATATTTCGCGAACTTCAACCCTTCGTTCCGAAGGTTGCGATTCATTATTTATTTCGTATAAACGCCCTTACGGTCCCGTTTCAGTTCAAACGATTAGTAGATGGATTCGCGTATCCTTGCATAACTACGGGGTCAATGATTCGTTTGCGGCTCATAGTACACGTCACGCGTCAACCTCGTTGGCGGCGCGTAGAGGTGTCGCAATGGATAGTATATACAGAGCGGCCAATTGGTCTGGGTCTTCACGGGTATTTGCCAATTTTTACAATAGGCCAATAGTGAACCCGGATGAGTTTGCGAATAGTGTTTTGTCCGCTTAATTCTTCTCTGTTTAGTGTATAGCAGTCTTAATTTTATGTTATACATAATGTACCTAAGCACCTTATGTACAAGCTTTGTCCGAATATAAGTGTCGAAATTATTCTAACCGAAACTTTTGTACGCTTTCCTGCCCTAATAGGTAACCGGCAAATCGCTCACTTTGAACATCTACATTATTATTGTTCATCCGGACGAGGCCCCTAGACATAATTGTAAGATTAAACGAACTTACCAAGTGAAGTTCGATCTTAATTATGTCGGGGCCTCATCCGGATAAACTTCCCACCCTAGAGATAAGGAAACTCTCTCTCCACCCTCTGATCTAGATTCACCTTAGTTCAGACTGGATATTCTTGGACGATTTGCCCCGGCGTTGTAATATGAGATGTACGCGCCAGGGGACGCGCGGGATTGGTCCGCCCGTCAGTTGGCGCGATTTTTTATTGGTGCAGGATATGAACTTGTTGGCGAAGCGCGCGCAGAGGCGCGACTACATTATTATTGTTCATCCGGACGAGGCCCCGACATAATTAAGATCGAACTTCACTTGGTAAGTTCGTTTAATCTTACAATTAGCCAGTCTGTATCCCACTTCTGAAATAATAACTGTACGAGGGCTTGCTTAAAGCTATAATGCAACTTAGACATTTATTTTCTTATTGTCAGGATATAATATTATAAATATATTTCAGCTTCAAAAAGTCAAGTACAAATAAATACACGGTCTCACAAATTACTTCTATCGCGATACTATCTCTCTCAATGTCCAATACACAGAATCATAGGCAGTGCCTCGCCTATAGTCTTTATTCCACAATACAATTCAACCGTCACTCTGCTACAATTCAACCGTTACTCTTATATTACACCAAAATACGTCCGATCTCCATACCGGCTTCTTCGCGACTCTCTCATTACTCTCAAAATGCAAATCATGCTCCTCTCATATCTACCTCTAGCGCCGACTATCTATCACAACTCATCGAATTTATATAACCGCGTCGATAACTAAGTTCACCTACTTTACTTGCTTGACATTTCAGCAGTCATATTCTGCTGCTTACACAACTGTGCCGCAATCAACAACGTAGAACTACGTCTACTGTCATTCCCGGTAAAAATTTTTTTATATATAAATAGATATAAATATGTATAAATATATATAAATATGTATAAATATATATAAATATGTATAAATATATATAAATATGTATAAATATATATATAATTATATATCAAATTTGTTCACACATGTTTTTCTTTCTCTTAATATAGCATATACAAGAAAAATAATCAAAGAAAGAATCTAAAAATAACTAAATAGATCATTTTTGCATTGCATTTTTTATAAAAAGTGAAGTTTTAGGTTATAAAAAGCTCATATATAATTATGTATAAATGTAACGTTACATTTATATATAATTATATATGGGCAAATTTTTCTCATAACCTAAAACTTCACTTTTTATAAAAAAATGTATTGCGAAAATGATTTATTTAATTATTTTTAGATTCTTCCTTTGATTATTTTTCCTGTATATACTATATTAAGAAAAAAGGTAAATATGCATATTAGGTCCTAACCTCACTGATGACCTTGACCTTGACATATGTTGTCAAGGTCACCCTCCTGAGTGACCTTCAGAAGGTTTTAGCCGGCGGTCATCGTTCGTTAAAAAGTTATTAACAAAAAGAAAATTGAAAATATAGCAGTTATTTTGAGCATTGAAAGGCATAAACGACCTTGACCTTGACATATGTTGTCAAGGTCACCCTCCTGAGTGACCTCCAGAAAGTTTTAGCTGGCGGTCATTGTTTATTAAAAAGTTATAAACAAAAAAAATTTAGTGAGGAATATTATTTAAAGCTGTGAATTGTTGGTATATTGAAAGGAAAGTTATTTAAGGCAGAGAATAGAGAGTATGTGCTTCAACTTACAAAGCACATACAAAGCACACACTTGTAAAGCGCGTCACTAACCTATAGGTTAGTGGTGCGCTTTACAAGTGTGTGCTTTGTATGTGCTTCAACTTACAAGTATGTGCTTTGTAAGTTGAAGCACATACTCTCTATTCTTTGCTTTAAATAACTTTCCTTTCAATATAGCAACAATTCACTGCTTTAAATAATTTTTTCCACCAAATTTTTTTTGTTTATAACTTTTTAATGAACAATGACCGCCAGCTAAAACCTTCTGAAGGTCACTCAGGAGGGTGACCTTGACAACATATGTCAAGATCAAGGTCGTTTATGCCTTTCAATATTCAAAAAAACTGCTATATTTGTCAAATTCTTTTTGTTTATAACTTTTTAATAAACAATGACCGCCAGCTAAAACCTTCTGAAGGTCACTCAGGAGGGTGACCTTGACAACATATGTCGAGGTCAAGGTCATTGGTGAGGTTGGACCTAATATGCATATTTACCAAAAAAAAAGACGTGTGAACAAATTTGATGTATAATTATATATATTTATACATATTTATATATATTTATACATATTTATATCTATTCATATATAAAAAATTATTATCGGAATATTTCATGTTAAAGTATGGAGCGAAGGACAGATGACGTAGCCCTACGTCAACAGTTTTTCGCTGAATACTTTAACATTAAATAAAGACAGTTGACGTAGCCCTACTTGTCCTTCGCTCCATACTTTAACATGAAATAGTGACAGTAGACGTAGTTCTACGTTGTTGATTGCGGCACAGTTGTTATTTTGTCTTCTAATCGATCGCAATTATAAATGGTTAATGTTATGTGATTTTATTAGGCTACTCACAAGGGAAGAGCCACATGTGTTGTCGCGCAAATAAAATTCTAATCTAGTGCATTCAAAATGACGTAACAAAATATGGTTACCACTAAATTTTAAGGTGCTATGGACTATTATAGCAGAAGGTACAGGTCTTCAAAGATTGGAAGTACAATGGAAGACAAACGAAAGACATGGATTTTTATAAGACAAAGGTTTATTTTACATATATGTATTATGTAATAGAATTATGTATTACGTAAGAATATGTATTAGAATAATATACAACATTGTATTAATCAGATAAAGGATATAGGTAATATTTTATTTATCTAGCCGATGCAAAAGATATGCAAGTCAATGATCAAAGCATGATCAATGCATAAACATTTCTCGCAATGCGCGCACCTGATAAAAGCAGGATGGTCACAATTCTCTTTAAAACACTCTTCGATTAGTCCGCTTTCAAAACAGTACTCCAACGGAATTTTAAATGAGCCAGGATGGTCTGTGGAATAGCCACACTTAAAGAAAGCAAATATTTTCGAATCTTGCAGCCGAGAATTGAAAATGCACAAAAGATTGAAGACGAAAAAAATAATCTTGATGCCATATGTTAACTCTTGAAAATACTATCAGAGTGTCTGTAATGAATTTAACAAAGTTTTTGAAAGGACGAAAGAAAGAGACGTCAGCTAGCTGCACCAGTCAGGTCCGGTTAGTTTTTAATGAACTCCACACCTTTAGGAACTGTAGCATTGTAAAGTTCGTCATCCTTATTTAATGTCCAAGAATCAACCAAAACTAAAACTCTGTTTTTTCCCTGTAAATCCGGCCATAATACCTGTTCCAGAAAAATCTGCAAATCTCTTTTTGTCATGTTAGCTGATTTGCTTGCAAAAGCCTTGATGTTTGGTAAATCAACGTTTATACTAGAAGGAAATCGACCCGTTGGCTCCGATACAAGGATGTACATACAGGGTTCACCAAAAGTATGGAAACCCCTAAATATTTCGAAAACTGCGCATTTTAGAAAAAAATGTTTCAGACTAAAGTTGTAGGGTCTCAAGTAACGCATTAAATAGTAATATTAGTGTGACTGCAAATAACTTTGTTAATGCCAGGTAAAAATAAATTTAAAATTTTTAAATGGAAACCCCTATTTTTAATTGCATATTCTTATAGCTTACCTCGAGAGCTTTTCAAAACACTATAATAAAGTATTTTTTTATTAACTATTTTTCAAGTTATGGAGCTTGAAAGCTACGATACTGCCGGCATCAGCGTTACCCAAGATGTACCGCGTGGAGGTTGCACGGTCGGATTTACACTAGCAGAGTTGTAAATAACAATACTTTTGTGATTGAAGTTCTTAATTACTAATTATTTTACATAATTTTAATTTAAATTAAGTTTAAGTACAAATGTTTTTTTGGAATTGTAATTAAAGTCGTTTAATTACAAATAGGTACATTTTGAAATTGTAATTAAACTCGAATTTTATTACAATTAAAAAAGTTATGGCCAATCCTCTCCCTTCATTTTGGTTCCTCCTTGGGTCTTCCTATCCTATGGGGAAAGAGGGAGTGGGAGAGGGTCAGCGCGAGGGGAGGGAGAGGGAAAAGGCGATTGAGTCATTGGAGACTCCCATTGGACCCTCTTAGGAAGAGTCCAATGGGATCCTCCAATGGCCTAATCGCCCTCTCCCTCCCCCTCCCTCGCGCTGACCCTCTCCCACTGGATCGACACTCCGAGAGAGTATAAAACGCAAGCGCCAAGATGTTCAGTGTTCTTTTCTCGCGAATAATTACGTAGGTAGGGTGATAGCGTCCTAGAGCGCTCTCTGCTTCTGCCGAGGACTTTTGTCTTTTTAATTCGCAAATTAATAAATTAAAAATTAAACGTTTGGCTAAAAATGGCTAATGAATTATTGGAGCGTGAAAGAATCACTATCCTAATGATGCGCGGATGGGGTGATAATGAACGATCGTTCACTGATGTCGTTCGATTATTTAATAACACGTATCCGAATCGTCAAATTAGTAAATCCACTGTTTTGAAAATTGTACGACGTTTTCAAGAAACTGGTAATGTAAAAAGTCGCTTTAGGTCTGGCAGGCCATCATCTGCAACTAATAACGACAAACAACTTGATGTTCTGTAGACTTTTATTAAAAATCCCCATACATCTCTTAATAGAGCAGCTCAAGCTCACGACATTGCTCCCATGTCCATACACAGAATTTTAAAAAAAAATAAATTACATCCATACAAACTGCAATACGTTCAAGAATTGCAAGACGGAGATGATGAGCGTCGTATACGCTTCTGTGCAAGAATGATGGACCTAATAGATGCCTCGCCCAACTTTCCTTATCAAATTGTTTTCACAGACGAGGCAACCTTTACATTGACGGGAGAGGTTAATAATCAAAATTTTCGTCTCTGGTCAGATAAAAATCCGAATTGGGTGCGGGAAAGTCATACACAATACCCACAAAAAATAAATGTATGGTGCGGCATGATAAACGCTTATGTGATAGGGTCATTTTTTTTAGGACAACCTCAATGCTCATAGGTACGAGAGATTACTTGTAGATGAAATAATTCCAGCCAAACGAAATATTTTTCCAAATAACTTTGAGCAAATATGGTTTCAGCATGATGGAGCTCCGCCTCATTTTGGTGCAGGGCCACGTCAAAATTTAAATAAAGTTTTCCCGCAAAGGTAGATAGGAAGAAGGAACTGAAATGAGGGTGGGGAAAGTTGGCCACCTAGGTCACCAGATCTAACTCCTCTTGATTATTACTTTTGGGGCTATCTGAAGAGTAAGGTTTACGAAACAAAACCTCAAAATATCCAAGAATTGAGGCAGCGAATAAGGGATGAAGCAGCCTTGATACCTGCTGAATCAAATCGTAGAGCTATTTCTGCGTTCTATCAAAGATTGGCATACTGTCAACAAGTCAATGGAAACCACTTTCAGAATTTACTCTAAAACACTCAAACACACAAAAAAAATGTAAATTAAGATTGTAAAATTTGTAATTTAGGAAAATGTAAATAATAATTATTCTTTTTACTTTTTTAATTGTAATAAAATTCGAGTTTAATTCCAATTTTAAAATGTACCTATTTGTAATTGAACCACTTTAATTACAATTCCAAAAAACATTTGTACTTAAACTCAATTTAAATTAAAATTATGTAAAATAATTAGTAATTAAGAACTTCAATCACAAAAGTATTGTTATTTACAACTCTGCTAGTGTAAATCCGACCGTGCAACCTCCACACGGTACATCTTGGGTAACGCTGATGCCGGCAGTATCGTAGCTTTCAAGCTCCATAACTTGAAAAATAGTTAATAAAAAAATACTTTATTATAGTGTTTTGAAAAGCTCTCGAGGTAAGCTATAAGAATATGCAATTAAAAATAGGGGTTTCCATTTAAAAATTTTAAATTTATTTTTACCTGGCATTAACAAAGTTATTTGCAGTCACACTAATATTACTATTTAATGCGTTACTTGAAACCCTACAACTTTTGTCTGAAACATTTTTTTCTAAAATACGTAGTTTTCGAAATATTTAGGGGTTTCCATACTTTTGGTGAACCCTGTATGTGGAAGTAGCGTGCCATCCATTGCTATGGCTGGCATTATCATATATGAATGTGTGGTTGCAGTTACTGATCCAACAGCGCCAAAAACTTGTTTACACCCCTCAATCGCGAGAGTTTTTCCAGATCGTAACTCTTTACTGATTCTGGATTGATCTGTATTGATTATTTGATCACGAGCTATATTACTTTCCTCCATAATGGACGTGATTTCCCTAACACATCCTTCAGCTCTTTGTTGAATATCAACATTATCTTCAATCCATCTCTTGCTCACTTTGTAGGTTATCTTGCGTGAAACTACCTTGTTTTTTTCTTTTGAACCTTTTTACCCAAGTGTTGGATGCTTTAAACAATAAGATATTGTTTGGATCAATTTTCTTCTTGAAACTCATTGCCCAAATTTGTAAAGTGCGATCATGTATTATAGCATTTTCTCTTCTCATTGTCATAAAATGTTCGAGTACTCCCTTGTTTATTTTTTCCTGTATGTTCTTCGTTTGTCCACGAGAGGTTTAAAGGGTTGCTTCAAATTTTTGCCAAACAGTCTTGTTCTTGATTTTTCTTTTTTGCGACATTACCGTCTTCAAATTCAATTGAGGTGTCATATCGATCGATAACCCAGGAGGATATAGCTGGGGAGGATCAAAATTTCCATTTTTTTCTCTTAGCTGTTTGGTCTATATTTTATATGCATCAGCCAAGTATCCTTCAGGAATCTCTGTTTTCCGTTTTTTCGGTGGCGATGGAGCATACGAGGAACAGCTGCTGCTGCTTTTCACACTTCGACAAAATGATAGATTTTGTTCATTAGACGACTCTGATTCATCACCGAAATCACTACCAATTTTCCCATCAGAGGCCTCTTCGTCTATTAAAAGTGTGGTGACCTCGTCTACAGCCATTTCTTCTTCAACTAGTTGCTTCTTTATCTGTTCAAATACCACAGGTTCCTCTCTTGCTGGTGCTTCCTCCAAAGTACCAAAGAAATTTACTAGAAGCTTAACAATCACTGCCGGTCTTATTTTAATATGAAAAATCACACACGAAAGCTGCTAACTTCCTCATACACTTCAATTATCGTGTACTCGAAACCGATATATTACGGTAAGCCATAGACATCGGACATAGTAATCAAATAGAATGTGAGTAAAAGTTTTATCGTCCTTTGCCTATGTATATAGTGCCACCTTTTTACACCGTGTTACACTTTGCATGTCGCAATTAGGAATGTTTACTGAAAGCTCGGAGCAAATGGCGTGGTGGTGTTTAGTCCTGTCATGGCGGCATTACATGTATGTGTTGGTGTATGCGTGAGACTAGATCTGTAAAATTGTATCATCGGTAAATGATCTGTTAACATTATATCCTATTATATCTACCGATGATACAATTTTACAAACGTGTTCACATATAGGCTCACGCATATACCAACACATACATGTGATGCCGCCATGACAGGACTAAACACCACCGCGCAATTTGCCTCGAGTTTTCACTGAAAATTCTTAATTCGCATATGACAACAAAAACTGTCATTATAAACTGTACATTATATATAGGTACACTACCCCGACAGCACACGATATCCAAAAGTCCAGGAACTTCAAATGGACTCCAATGGACGTCCATAGGATATCGTGTGCTGTCGGGGTAATGGCACCCGAGTTAGCAGTTTATAGATGTCTATGGTGGGCCATAGCAGCTAAAATTTTGCGAGGCACCTTTATTTATAATCCTTAAACCAAATAAAATAGTATTATTCAGATCTCAGCGACAACACATGTGGCCCTTCCCTTGTAAGATTCAGCTTGGACCGTAAATGGCGTTCTCTTCTAAATTGATTTGTTTTGATATTTCTTTAGTTCACACAGTTTGTTCATTTTTGCTTCCTCATGGAGAAAGCTTTGTTTTCGTGAAAAAATTATTTTCACAACACCATGGAAAGTCCGACTTTCCATACCTGTAGAGCGGGGCGAAATTGACCAATACCACGCCAGGGCTTACTTTCCCTCCCTAGGAAATGACACTTTTCCGTCCGTCCGCTAAGTGAAGCTCCCTCCCTAGGGAGGGAAAGTAAACCCTGTCGTGATAATGGCCACTGTCGCCTCGCTTTACAGGCATCGAAATTCGAACATTTCCGTAAAAGTGTTGTGAAAAATATTGTATGCGCCACGGGAAGAAAGCTTTTTCAGACTCGTGTGATTGTCGCACTCACCTTCGGCTCGGACGGCAAACTTCACACTCGTGTGAAAAACGTAGCTTTCTTCCCTAGGTGCACAATATACTATTTTTTAGTTGCCGCTGCCAATGTGTTCAGAATGTTGTAAAGCGTCGAAAAATTGCATTAAAAAAAAAGTGTGTGTGTGTGTGTGTGGTGTGTGTGTGTGTGTGTGTGTGTGTGTGTGTGTGTGTGTGTGTGTGTGTGTGTGTGTGTGTGTGTGTGTGTGTGTGTGTGTGTGTGTGTGTGTGTGTGTGTGTGTGTGTGTGTGTGTGTGAACGGATTTGATGGCCGTGATTGCTCTAACTTCCGCAAATTTTGAGATATCGGGCTGAACTCTTTTTTAATCGATAGAGTATCATTTAAGGAAGGTTGGTATTGAATTTGGCAATGATTGGTAAAGGGGTTCTTTCTTTATAAAATTTTCAATTTTTTTAGAAATGTCCGTAGTTGCCCTAACTTCCGTAAATTTTGAGATATTGGGCTATTTCTAATTTTATTATATTCTTCAGTCTTTTCTACCCCTATTTCATATATAATTCTTTAATATTTGGTTGATTAGACTCAGCTTTATAAGGCTCTTATGTATGTACGGATTCCCCGAAATTTTAAACGTCTGTAACTCAAGAACTAATCAACCAAATCTTAAAGAATTATATATAAAACTAGCTTTTAGGCCCGCGCTACTCGCGGACCTAAAAGCTAGACTATCTATAAAGTACAACATGATATAGTACATCATATAGTACAACATCATATAGTGCCTCTATGTGTGTCAATTTACATTATTAATCGAAAAATTTATACCTTTTTCGAATTAAAGTAAGGTAAATGTCCCTATTTGTGACCATATGCGGACGTTTATTAAAATAATCAGAAGTTGTAAATAATTCATCTTCGAAAAGAATATTTATCATGTTTTGCGATTAATGAACCACGGTTTGATATATGGTTTTAATGATATTTAACTAATAAATTCTCGTGAAAATGTGAAATAAGGTGCTCGTGTCGCCATCAGTGGCAGATTGAGCGCATGCTTGTCGTCACGTTAATAGATTTATGGCGTTTGTCGCGGCACAGTCACAGCTTTGTTACGTCAAAAAAAAGTGTTAAGGAACAATACTGCGCAAAACTATCAGTATATAGGCGAATTTTACAAATAGGTACAGCAAAAACACGCATGTCTTCATTTGTGATCAGCTCAAGAAAACTAGTCATGGCAGTAAATTTTGCTGTTTGTTTCCAAAAACACATAATTAATATTCATCTCCATACGCTTCTAGACGAATGTGAGTTGCATTTGTACGAGTATGCTCAAGGGAATACTCTAGAGAAAACGCTATTACTTCAGGTTAAGTCACTAACTGGGACATCGTGTGTTCGTCGTGTGTTTTGTACCGATTTGTGACCACGGTTTCAAAATACTTACTTACTCATTCAATTATGGAGTGATTTCTTTATGAAATACAATAAAATATTTTATTCTAATGAGGTCATTTGACGCTAAATAGAAAACAACAGTCTCTAAGTAGCGAGAAAAGCCAACTTCACTTCATCAGGATCGAAAATTAATTTGCCGGTCACTAAATGGTACATTTGATCTAACGTACGAATGTACCGGTCATTAACCGGGATATTCAATTAAATGTCCCGATCACTAACCGGGTCAGACGGGGTGTCACTAATAGGGCCAAAATTAAATCAGGCGGTCACTAATGCGTACATATACATAGTCTGCAATTTCTTTTTTTTATATTTATTAGATTATGTTTAAAACTCGAGTAAAACAAGTTTTTCGATACAAAAATGATTAATCTTAAGTTCGGTATAGTTGTTTCTTGATTTGAATCACTATAGAGTACTTTCCTCTCTTATTAACTTATGCAAAAATCTTACATGGTCACAAATAGGGACATTTACCTTACTCACCGTTTATCCGCTCTAATGAGCTCTCCATTCATAAATTTAGGATATAGTTTTTTTTTTTAATGGTTAAAGTACCCCCACCGCCATTACTGGCTCTCCTTCAATTTTATTGCTCAATTTAGAAAATTTTTTGCTATTATATAGTTTGGTGCCTGTTTGTGTGTCAATTTGCATTGACGAACCGTTCAATGTAAATTGATGAGTTGTGTACACATTTCATTCTAACATTATAAACTGCGCTTTGCGCAGAATGCATTTTTACAGTAATCTCTGCGCACAGCGCAGAATGAATTTTCACAGTATTTACTGCGTTCAGCGCAGAATGAATTTTCACAGTATTCACTGTGTTCAGCGCAGTATGCATTCTCACAGTAATCACTGCGCACCGCGCAGAATGCATTTTTAAAGTAATCACTGCGCTCACTGCAGAATGCATGTACCCACCGCTTACCCGCTCTAATGAGCTTTCATTCATAAATTTAGGATATAATATTGTTTTTTAACGGCTGAAGTACTCACCGCTCATCCGCCATTACTGGCTCTCCTTTAATTTTATTGCTTGTTAATTTACAAAATTTCTTGGTATTATATAGTTTGGTACCTGTTTGTGTGTCAATTTGCATCGAACCGTTCAATGTAGATTGATGAGTTGTGCATACATTTCATTCTAACATTATAAACTGCGCTTTGCGCAGAATGCATTATTACTGTAATCACTGCGCACAGCGCAGATTGCATTTTCACAGTATTCACTGCGTTCAGTGCAGAATGCATTTTTACAGCAATCACTGCGCATAGCGCAGAATGCATTTTCACAGTATAAGTTACTACGTTCTGCGCAGAATGCATTTTCATACTATTTACTGCGCACAACGCAGAATGCATTTTCACAGTATAAGTTACTGCGCACCGCGCAGAATGCATTTTTACAGTAATCACTGCGCTCAGTGCAGAATGCATGTACCCACCGCTTACCCGCTCTAATGAGCTCTTATTCATAAATTTAGATATTATATATAGTTTGGTGTTTGTGTGTCAATTTGCATTATAAATCAAAAAATTTATACCTTCTTCGAGTTAAAGTACCCACCGCTTACCCGCATGACAATTCTCTCATCAAGGCTGGATCACACCCTTTGTTTGCCTGGTTATTCATTCTATGATTAATAGCTTCTTCCGTATCCATAAAGTAAAGCTGTGCAAAGCGCGGAGCTTGCCTTTTTCCTGACCGCATTGCCGTCGAGGTCAAATGATGATATTGCCCATGTATCTTCAAGCAATAAGGAGCAATGTTTACTACATCCAATGGATTCCTATTTTCCGGCACCCATTGAAGCCATTGCTAATGCGCTGTTATACGAACAAATATTATCTTGGAAATTCTTAGATTGAGCATCATTTCCCTCATATAATTTTTTTAGAAATTCAGGACAATATATGGGCTTTAACTTAAGCTTGTTCTTTTGGCAACAATATTTGAATTTTCCATCTTGTGGCTTTGCACATGCAAAGTTTAACGATTTGCAAAATTGGCATTCGACTTTTATTTGGCCAAGTGTGTGAACAGGCACATTTATTTTATGGCCTTTAGCAATTAGTGCCACCTGATGATTCAACTGTCTGGCTTGGCGCCTTCTCTGATCATCTTTCTGTGCATGTCTGTGTGCATCAGCTTCCAGTCGTTGAGATTTTGTCTCTTCATTTTCATCCCCCCTCTTCTGAACATGTCGGGAACGTCCCGTTTGACCACGTTAATATTGACCACGGTCCCGATTGACCACGTTGATATTGACAACGTTGCAATTGACCACGTTGCGATTGACCACGTTGCGGTTGACCACGTTGCGATTGACCACGGTCCCGATTGACCACCGTCCCGATTGACCACGGTTCCGATTGACCACCGTTCCGATTGACCACGGTCCCGATTGACCACTGTCCCGATTAACCACCGTCCCGATTGACCACGGTCCTAATTGACCACCTTCCCGATTGACCACAGTCCCGATTGACCACCGTCCCGATTGATCACGGTCCCGATTGACCACCGTCCCGATTTACCACAGTCCCGATTGACCAACGTCCCTATTGACCACGTTGAGATTGACCACGTTGAAATTTACCACGTTGCGTTTGACCACGTTAATATTGACCACGTTAACATTGACCACGTTGCGATTGACCACGGTCCCGATTGACCACGGTCCCGGTTGACCACAGTTTCGATTGACCATGGTCCCGATTAACCACCGTCCCGAACTAACATATATAGGTTAGTGACGCCCTTTAAACAATTAAATACTTTTGAAGCGCGTCACTAATCGTCAATCGGGACTGTGGTCAATCGGGACCGTGGTCAATCGGGACGGTGGTCAATCGGGACGGTGGTCAATCGGGACCGTGGTCAATCGGGACCGTGGTCAATCGGGACCGTGGTCAATCGCAACGTGGTCAATATTAACGTGGTCAAACGCAACGCGGTCATTTTCAACGTGGTCAATCTGAACGTGGTCAATAGGGACCGTGGTCAATCGGGACTGTGGTCAATTGGGTCGGTGGTCAATCGGGACCGTGGTCAATCGGGACCGTGGTCAATCGGAACGGTGGTCAATCGGGACCGTGGTCAATTACAACGTGGTCAATCGCAACTTGGTCAATTTCAACGTAGTCAATCGGGACCGTGGTCGATATCAACGTGGTCAAACGGGTGCCACTCAACATGTCTGAGCATCTGCTTCTAGTCGTTCGGATCGTTCCGTCCTTGCCTCATCATTTTCTTGGGCCCTCTTCTGAGCATGTCTCTTTGCACCATCTTCCATTCTCTCAATCCTTTCTTCCATACTATCCATTTTTCGTACTTTTCGTTTGCGCTTGCTTTCGTGACTCACTTTATACAAATTTCCGCCTTTTCTCTTTCTAGGCATTTTTTCAAAATAGACCTATTTACCGTTCTCTGTCATTTGCTTTCTTCGTGTTGCGTAATATCCCTTCAAATGTTACCATTTATTCTGATATAAATATACATTCCGTCGTTGGAGATAAAGTTCGCGAAGATTCTAATTTCAATTTGTGCATGCAACGCGCACAAACCTTTTTTAATGGTAAAAGGCGATTAGATAGCGAACCTAAGGTTTCTCGATTTTACTTAATTTATGTTTGGGTGTAAAAATTTTTTTTTGTTTTGCTAAAGCCTAGATCATTTTTGGTACAAATTGAGAACAGTTAAAGAAATTTAAATTTAAATTAATTTAGTTTTTTTAGGTACGTGCATTTTCTTCATTTTGCCCCCATGTGTGAGTGAAATGACTTTCAGTATTTGGTAAGATGACGATAAATCTATTTAAATTAATATGTACTTTATATATATATATATTTTTCAAGATTAAAAAATTTTATTGTATCGTCTTAAAATGCTTACATTATTTTGTTGTTATTATTTTTACGCAATTAAAAATACTAAAGATATAATAGCACAATAAACAACAAACCAAAGAAAAACAACTAAAGTATTATTAGATTTGATGGTAATTATACAATTTAGACCCCTCACCTCCGATTTCGATGAAATTAGGCTTAATCGATTCGTTTTTGCTTAAAACAAAAGAATCTTGCAGAAAAAAGCGTCGCTTTGCCCCGCGAAGCGAGATATTAACCGTTAAAGTTGGCGCCTATCAGCCCACGTAGCACAACAGCGCCTGAAAAGCGCTTTGAAAGCGCTACTGCGGGTGAAGGAATTAAGCGCTTTTTAGCGCTTTAATAGCGTGTTATCGCTTTAAAAGCGCTTTCAAAATCCACTGGAAAAAGCGCTTTATAAGCGCGTAAGACCAGCGCAGGAAAAATGCAGTTTTATAGCGTTTAAAGCGCGCTCAAAATCCGTTCAAAAAAGCGCATTATAAGCGCGTAAGCTAACTAGTGTGTTACTTTTACACATTTTAAGTGCATTATTCGCTGTAGACACTTTTTACATGTTTTATCATGTGTAAATTTAAATTTGTGATCGATGCCGGGTTTAATTTATGCTTTCTTTTCCGTCTTCTTAGGAAACAGTACAGCCTGGATGTTCGGCAGCACTCCACCTTGGGCAATTGTCACGCCAGACAACAGCTTGTTCAATTCTTCGTCGTTGCGGATGGCGAGTTGCAAATGACGGAGAATGATCCTAGTCTTCTTGTTGTCACGAGCGGCGTTACCGGCCAACTCCAATACTTCAGCGGCGAGATGTTCCATGACCGCGGCCAAGTAAACCGGTGCACCGGCGCCAACACGTTCAGCGTAATTTCACGGGACGTGTGTTTTTTATTTACACATAATAAAACGTGTAAAAAGTGTCTATATAGTGAATAATGAATTTAAAATGTGAAAAAATAACACATTTGTTTTTGTAGTGTGGAAACAAAATAAAATATAAAATTTATTTTTTGTGTTGAACAATATTTTATTGCTGAAAATCTTAATTATGTGCAAACTTAATTAATTGAACTTATATCGCACTTAGAAAATTTGCTTACCACCGCTGGATTTGAACCTGGAACCCCTGGATCTTGAGTCAGTAACCTTAAAAAACTGTGCTACAACGTTAATTGCGTTTCGTATATTGTACATATGTTACACTTATTGTTAGTAGACATACGGAAGGTGTCAGATATAGATACTGTATAATTTTCTAACAATATAATTTAATTCTAGAAAAATGTAAGCAAATTGGATTAACAATTATATTTTTCCTTATATAGTTTTATTCTTAAAAATAAAAATTAATTACTTGTGTAATAAAAAATAATACGTCTTACAGTTTTTTATTGTGCATCAGTGAATGTTAGACCAGCGCAGGAAAAATGCAGTTTTATAGCGTTCAAAGCGCGCTCAAAATCAGTTCAAAAAAGCGCATTATAAGGGCGTAGATTAATATAGTGTAGGAAAAGTTATTGAAATAAATAGTCATGAAATAATACACAATATTCGCGCCCGTATGACGGTATCGCAGCGAGCGTCTGGAGAACGGGAAATTCATACGCCCAGATTACAAGTTTTACTGCTGTCAGCAGTCACTGAAATAAACTATAGAGGAAAGATTTTTCAATTTGGAAGAAATTTTCATAAGAACATACGGATAATTTGTCTTAAAGTGATCTCTTATAATCTTTGAGACTTCAGACAGTAAAAGATTATATATATATAATATAATGTCGTGTTTTACCTCTCAACAAAGACACGAGGGCGAGTCATGTTTTTTCCATGCAAGTCATAAATAATTTCTAAAATATTTGAAAGTTGTAGGTGTTTTATATGCGAATTGCACATTTTCACAGCAATTTTAGAAGATGCATTCTCAACAGCGCTTTCAAAGCGTTTTGCACGCGTGCTGTGCTACGTGCGCTTTCAAAGCGCGTTTTACGCGCATGATTGACGCAAGTGTTTTTAAGTGTTTTTCAGAGTGAATTACATGTTTTCAAGCAACGTTTTAGTCTTAGAAATCATTTTTGGCACACTGTGAATCGAAATCCATCAAAATATCCACCTGCCAAAAAAGTGCGTAACTGACAGCGGTTTTGAGAGGTGCATTCTCAACAGCGCTTTCAAAGCGCTTTGCCCGCGCTGCTGTTAGGTTTCCTATAAGCAGGGTTGGGAAGTAACTCGTTACTTGTAACGCAGTTACCGTTACAAGTTACTTTTTTTGGTAACTGACTGGTAACTTAGTTACATTTTTTGGGGGGTAACTGTAACGGTAACTTAGTTACATTTTTTCAGTAACGGTAACGAATTTAACAGTTACTTTTATCGTTACTTTTTAGGTATATTTTGACCCTATTTGTGACACAATTTTCGTATATTCAATCTTAAGTCTTCGCCTAATATCCATTGATATATATTTAAGATCATCTTAAGAATAGTTTTAAGGAGAGTGGTTGGTGTTCCATTGCGGGGCAGGTGGCGCGGCAAGAGGAGAAAGCCTAGAGATACGTTCACATTGCTTGCACTTTCGCGTTCCTTGCACTTTTAACATTTTTGCTATGTAATAAGCTATGTATAATGGGCGCGTTTAGGAGACACAATCGTTGAGTGAGCGCTCAGTTTTTTTTTGTTTTTTTTTTTTAATACGATTGGTTCTTGCCTTTCGTTCTTCTCCGGATCTAACAATAAGTGTAAAAACCAATCATAATAAAGAATCACTGAGCGCTCGCTCAACGGTTGTGTCTCCTGAACGCACCCATTGTTTCGCGTGTATAAAAGTATAACTTCAATTTCAATAATTAATTACGGCATGATTCGAAGTTTTGACTTGGAGCGGAGCGGACGTGCGACGACAGTGCCCGCGAGTTGTGTGTGCTCAGAATAAAGTTTGTCAGATTCCGCCCTTTTCAGGGCGCTGACGGCGGTGGTACTTCTCTCTTTGTGGTGTTGGTGTGCTGGTTTGTCGTTTTTGTCGGACTTTTGACAAGGTGGAGGTCTTCACCGAGATTGATGATGACTCAGGACGTCCCTCTATCTCGGAGGGTAATGACAACGTTAAGATGGCTGTATAACGACCTGCTTCTGATCCTGTGGCTGGATCATCCACATCAAGGCATTTAGATAAGGTGCCCCGTTTTGACGTCGTCACTGCTCCCGATCAAGGTAATACCAATAACGTTAACACTAGAAATCGCTTTCAATGCTTGGCCAGCTCTAAGGATATGCTTGATATGCATGCGGAGCCCAGCAGTGCTCCATTAGTTCCTAAGCGCACTAGTAACCCAGCCATAACGCTGATGTCGATTCGACATCTAATCGACGTCGAAGAAGTCTAGAGTACGTCTAATCTAAATAAATGTAGAAATATGGCAATTTAGACGTCTCTTGCTCTGAGTATTTTAGCAATCTATTTGTGATATATAAACCATCGGAAGAGAGTTTTTCATAAAATTTCGAGATTTTACTTTGTGGACTGCTTGCTTCGGCCTAGACGTCTATTCGATGTTTAGTCGACGTCTAATGTGTGCCTTTTGAAAAACGTTACCTATACACATCTAAAACTGAATTTAATACGATTTCAAATATAAGATCCAACTATGAATGTCGGAGCCGGGCTTAAAGCCTTGTGTCCACGATTCAAGAACTTGGTCGAAGATCTGGGACAAAGATGCAATTGGTTAATTTTTTTTCCGTCCCAGATCTTAGACCAAGTTCTAATTAGATCGTGGACACAAGGCTTTATTATAGGCACTTAAAACTAACATCGATAACATCCCTTATAGAAAAGTATTACTAAAGTACTCAGTAATAAATTACTAAATCTAGTAATTTTTTACTGGCGGTTAGTATTTTATTCTTGTATTTCAGTAGTTGAACTACTGGCAAATGAGTAATGTGTAGTAGTATTAGTAGTTCTTCCGGGATCCGAAGTACTGATACAAGTATCTTCAGTATTTGCTTATATAGTAAAAAAGTATTGAAGTATTAGAGATTCTAGTAGTTGAGCTTAGACGTGAAGTACTGATAGAATGAGTAAGTAGTTTTCCTATAGTAATTCATTACTTGGTCTAGTACTTAAGTACTGGTATAGATGAGATTCAACACTGGGGCGGCAAACGCCTGAAGTACAGAATTCATATAATTCATTGTCCTTAAGGATCGACAGGAGTCATTTATTACTAGAATCGTAAAATCCGTATTATGGCATAAATTATTCACTTACAATAATGATTTTAAAAAACATTTATTTAACATTTATTCAACATTAATTTAATATTTGTGTTATATTAATTAATTATATTTTTAATAATGATTTTAAAAAACATTTATTTAACATTTATTCAACATTAATTTAATATTTATTTTATATTAATTATTCATTTGCAATAATAATTTTAAAAAACATGTATTTAACATTTATTAAACATTATTTGATATTTATTTTACATAAATTATTTATTTAAAATAATGATTTTAAAAAACGTTTATTTAACATTTATTCGGCAATAATATAATATTTATGTAATATTGATTATTTATTTGTAATAATAATTTGAAAAAACATTTATTTAACATTTATTTGACATTAATTTAATATTTATTTTATATTAATTATTTATTTGCAATAATAATTTTAAAAAACATGTATTTAACATTTATTACACGTTATTTGATATTTATTTTACATAAATTATTTATTTACAATAATAATTTTAAAAAACATTTATTTAACATTTATTCGGCAATAATATAATATTGATGTAATATTGATTATTTATTTGTAATAATAATTTTAAAAAAAATTTATTTAACATTTATTTGACATTAATTTAATATTTATTTTATATTAATTATTTATTTGCAATAATGATTTAAAGAAAACGCGAGAGAAAACGTATATTTAACATTTATTTGACATTAATTTAATATTTATTTTACAATAATTATTTATTTACTATAATAATTTTAAAAAACATTTATTTAATATTAATATTACCTTAAAATATTATTTAACAATAACTATTTAATTATAAGAAATCATCATTTTTCTGTTATTGTTTTGCTCTATAAATTATGTGGCGGTAGGGGCCTACGGTTATGACATGTAGACAATATATAACACTTACATTAAATTAAGAAGTAGTCTACCACGTAAGGCAGTTGGCTCACGATCCAGAGGTCCCGAGTTCGAATCCCACTAAGGTAAGTGTGTTTTTTAAGACATTTAATCAGTTACAAATACTTAATTTCAGATGGAATCATCATAGGCTGCATCTTAAGAAACAAATTTAGTTAAAAAATAGTAATAAAATTTCGAAATAAATATAATTTTTTTTTATTTTGGGTGAATGTCGGAAATAGGTATGTGTCTACCGTAGCTAAATAAGTGTCTGCCGTAGCTAAATTTTTGTGACCCTTACCTAACTTACGACTAAAATTTAGCTACCGCACACAAATTCTTGCTGCCGTAGCTAATCTTTTCTTTCCGTGTAGTGTACTGAGTACTTCAGTAATACTTTTCTATGAGGGATGTCAATTGTGGCAACCTCCGTCAGCCACCAGCCTCCAGGAAAACCTCCGCTCCGGCGACACGTGGTGTCCGCGACAGAAAACCTCCGCTCCGACGGCACGTGGTGTCCGCGACAGAAAGCGCGGTTAGAATTTACGATGCGCGCGGGACAATTTCATGTCATTAAAAGCGGAGAGTTTCAAGTCGCCGAGAAAGCGAGAAGTTTCAAGTCGTGAATTGACAGATTGCAAAATTCAGGAAACGCAGGTTTCCTAGCAACCTCGTTGTCAATAGATTTTCGGGTATATAAAGAGAGCCCGACGCAAGGAAAACTCGGAGTATTTCGAGCAGCCGGCCAGGGCGGACATCCCAGCCTCAAGACGCCGCTCTCGAAGCACACCCGAAGCCCTTCCCGGCTCGCCGGTGAAGAGGTCGTAGCGCGCTCCTCGGTTCGCCGGAGGACACAGCCGCTGCCACTAAGGTGCTACGCCACCAAACGTAAGGTCGTCCTTAGCGACTGCCTTGCGAACGGCGCTCAGCCGCCTCCTAGCGTGAAGCGCTCGTCGACTGACCTATTCCCGGACCCTCCGAGAAAGGTCGTCGTTATTGATCCGCCGACCGGTGCAAGACACCAGGAGGTCAACGTCCAACAACCAGCGCGATCGTTACCGACCTTGGAGTGTTCTCCCGTCGCCAGCGCCCGGACGCTAACACCAAGAGGTAATAACTATTTAAGCGTAAAATCGCTGACCGGCGCTAATCGCCACGACAAGAATTCGCCGATTCTCAGCGCTAGTTGCCACGGCGAGAATTCGCCGATTCTCAGCGCTAGTCGCCACGACGAGCATTCGCCGATTCTTAGCGCTAGTCGCCCGCCTCTACCAACGTCAATAATATCCCCTAACCCAACCAAACCGTTCCTTCCAGTTACCTCGACACCGATCCAAAAGGTAGAGGATCTTCTAAAAGAGTTTGAGGTTCCTCGTCCTATCTCGCCACTTCCTCCCTCTCCTAAGAGACGACACGAAGGCTCCCAGACAGGAGTTACTTACCGGGACATCGCAACGCAGACGACGGTAGAACGGAAGAGTGTTGCTACCCAGTCGAAGCCTCGATGAAGAGGAAGTCGAAGGATTTTAAATAGAAAAATACGAAACAAAGAGAACGTATTATGTAAGAATTGCAAAAGATGTTCGAGTTGTGGAAAATGTTGAAATGTTAAGAATAAAAAGTTTAATGCAAACACAGCCCCTAATTTCTTTAGCGAATCCCACGCATTAGAATAGGAAAGCGTCTAAACAAATTAGCGAGCGAAATAATTTGCGAGCGACAAAACGATAGAGAATTATTCCTAAATCAATAAGACGTCGGAAAGACGTCGAAATCTTAGATCGATTAGACATCTAAATATGGACCGTTTTTAGGTCTATATAGATCTTAATTTAGATTAGACGTAGATGGTAGATAGATGTTAGCTCTAGACGTCTATTTGACGTCGGATCGACGTGACTATTCTGGCTGGGAAAAAGTCGCGAGACGCTGGTGAATCTGGTACGGATGAGCCACAGGCTCCAAATAATAGTAATGCTCCAGGAGTTACTCCGGATGATATGATTAGACGTGCGAGACGACCTCCGCCTGTTTATCTAAATTTAAAACCTAACGATTTTGCACAATTTTCGACGTTACTCAAGCGGGACATTGGTGACAATTTTCACTTTAAATTCTTGGGTAACCAGATCAGATACAATTTAATAAATTGGAGGACTACACTGACTTCAAGCGTTTTGCTATTGACGAAGAATATTCTTTTCACACATACTCGCTTCCCGAAGACAAAAGCATTACAGTTACTCTCAAAAGACTGCCTAACGTACCAAATCTTTCGGTTAAAGAAGAGTTTGAGGAAAACGGAATTAAAATTAACTCTTGCACGAACATTAACGCAGAAAATAACTTATATGCTATTCACAAGATCAACCTCAGTGCTAAATACACATTGTCACAATTGAGAAAAATCAGATTTCTGTTCAATTCTCGCATTTATTGGGGTAAATTCATAAATTTCAAGACCGTTTTACAATGCTTCCGCTGTCAGGCCTTTAAACACACTTCAACAAATTGTTTTAAGCAGCCTCGATGTGTCAAGTGCGCGGCCGACCACATTACATCGGATTGTAAAAAGTCTCCGGATACTCCCGCTAAGTGTTGTAACTGCCAAGGGGATCATCCGGCTAGTTATACCAAGTGTCCAGTGTATCTGAAATTCGTTGACAAAAGAACAGTCAAACCTGCTCCAAATAATTTTTCTAACATCTTGCATGAGTCAGAGAGGTCGCACGCAAAAGCTCCCGTAAATCTCCTTAAATCCACACATTTTCCAGTGGATGCTGATTCGATTACTCGGCCAGTTATTGATTCAAATACGGGTGTCTCTCAATCTGCTTTTGTTCCTTCCCGCTCACCACGTAGATCGTACGCCGAGGCCGTACGAAATGTAAACATCAACAACTCGGTATCAGACAATGATCTCGCATATACTGCCAATGTTAGTGAATTATTCTCGGATAAACTCAATCGACTTGTTGATGTTCCTAACATGTTGAGAGTCGTTAAGCTTTTAAATATTAAACTTGCCTCTTGCCATGATGGTATGAGCAAATTGCAGGCGTTTATTGAAGCGGCCAATTTAATTCGTTAGCCTTCAATTCTCAAACGCTGGCTAATTTAAAGATTTGCTTGTGGAATGCCACAAGCCACAAGTATGGCATGCTGGTTTACTTTATAAGTTAAATTCCATCAACCTTCCTGTTTATCTGATTAAGATGTTAAGAAGCTATCTTGCTGAGCGGTCGTTTATGGTCTCTTTTCAGGGGGAACTTTCTCCTCTCTTTGATATTCTCACCGGTGATCCTCAGGGGTCTATCCTGGGCCCGATTCTGTTTAATATTCATATCAACGTTATGCCGAAAACTTCTAACACTAGCCTTGCGGTCTATGCGGATGATACGGCCGTATACACCACCTCGTGGAGTGCAGCCCTGCTCACCGCTAGACTGCAGAGACATGTTGATGACATAGTCCAATTCTTTTCTGATTGGAAAGTGACTATCAATCCTCTCAAAACTGAAGCAATAGTGTTTATCCGCAATCCTAATTTTCGGCCTCCGTTGATTCGTGTATTGAATCATCCGATTTCGTGGTCTCCATGGGTGAAATACCTGGGGATTCCGTTGGACTCTGACCTTCGATGGCGTCAGGCTATACATGACCGCTCATGCAGGGCCATTGGCAAGCTTAGAGTTCTATATCCTCTGATAAACAAAAAAAGTTCTCTTAGTATGAACTTTAAGCTTTTACTCTATAAAATGTGTGTCCGTTCTGCTATGCTATACGCTGCACCAGTCTGGGCCGCTGAAGCTCGCACACATCTTAATCGACTCCAAATAGTTCAAAATAAATTCCTTCGTATAATCCTTGGCTCGCCACCTGATACGCCTATACGCGTGTTACATCAAAATAGCAACATGGAATATGTTGAGGATGTGATTGCGAGGATGCTCGAAAATGTTTATAAACTAGAACATGAAAATCCGTTGATTAGATCTATTGGAAATTACAGCATAGATGATATCCCAATGCGTATCAGATGTCGTTTGCCAAAATACTTTTTCTCATAATTTTCTTAATCTTTTAATTATTATGAATAAATGAATAGTTCGTAAGTCAGCCTGTTTGGTGAGTACTAACCATGGTGAGAGCTTATTACTTGGTTTAATAAGTTAAAATTAAGTTTTATATTTATATATTTATTATATATTTATATTTACTTATTTATTTGCTTATTTATTTTATTTTATCTTTTGACCATGTTTATCATCTTACTATATTATTTTCAGGCGCCCCTTACACGTCAATTTTATTACTTATTTATTATATTATTTAATCTTTTAAATTATACTCTTCATTTTTTTATTTATGTATTATTATTTTATTCCTTTCCGCTTCACTTCTTGCTTTTGCTTATGCCTCTTCACTGACTCTCATGTCTATGGGTTTTTTGCAAATTTTCCCATATCTTATATTTTGGAACTAAGCTCACTTCCAATTTCAGACTTTTCATGTTTTCTCGGTATATTATCTCATATGTTATATGCAAGTTTGGCTTGTCCTAGGTACTGCAGCACGTAATACATTGGAAAGAAAAAAAAAATTAATTACTTGACCACCATGCAGACAATTGTCTTCAAGTAGTTGCTCAAATCCGCTCAAATCAAAATGATAAGAATTAAGAATTAGTTAAAATTTATGGAGGATATTTGTCTATAGGAATCTGTCGTCCATGCCAAAGTTGAAGACAATTGTTTGCATGGTTGTCGAGTAATTAATTATTGAAGTTATACTCTTATATACGGGTGACATAGCAAAAATGTTAAAAATGCAATAATTCAATAATTAATTACTCGACAACCATGCAGACAATTGTCTTCAATTTTGGCATGGACGACAGATTTCCGTGGACAAATATTCTCCATATACAACGAATAGGAGAATTTCTTCGCCAGTGATTAAATAACAAAAATGATTACTTCTTTGACTATAACTGGCAATTTTATTCAAATGTTAACACGACGTTTCTCCATAAATTTGAACTAATTTTTATCAAATTAAGAATACTTATTTTAATCAATTTTAACTGGCAATTGTCATGACAATACGACTATTGATTTGATTCGATTATCGTCAAGATATTTCCGACCATAGATTTTGGTCCGTTGATGTAATATAAATTCTTTACAGTTTTTTTTTCAAATGCTTCCGTGGTAGGATCGTCTTGACGAAAAATTTAACTGATTTGGTTAGAGTCGCGTTGTAAGTCTGAAAAATCTGGTCGGCGTACAATGTTTCTAGCTGAGGGTAACATCGTAATTGACGATTGAAATATAGCCAGTTAAGTAGCAGTTTGAAATTAAAAATTATTTATATTACATCAACGGATCAAAATCTATGGTCGGAAATGTCTTGACGATAATCGAATCAAATCAATGGTGGTATTGTCATGACGATTGCCAGTTAAAGTCGATTAAAAGAAGTATTCTTAATTTGTTAATTATCACTGGCGGAATAAATATATATTATTCGGTTTTTTTAGAATTTTTATCATTTTGATTTGAGCAACCACCCTCCTTAAGGTAGTTGTCTCGAAAATCGCAATCCACAAAAAAAAATTTAAAACTTTAACTGTATGTTAATAAATGTGAGATCTACACGTTTGTGCAATTTAAAATTTATTGACCGTCCCGAATCCGAGATATTCGCTATCAAAAATTGCATTTTTTACATGTATTGGATACACAAAGCAGACAAAAATCTCGTATTTTTATTTTTTACATTTAGAACAAACCACAACACAGTGATGAAAAACGAATATATATGTATAAGTAGAAGGACACTTTAGGAATACTTTTTTTTTCCCTTTAGCGATCCGCCCGATGGGCGGCTCAATCATGTAACTATACTTGACTAACGAACATTTTGATCTATCCTAAATGGTTAGGTTTACAGGAGGCTAAGATCACACCCTTTGGGTGAACTTAGAGTCTAATAATATGTTACGGAGTCTCCGTAGCGACAGTAGCATATCCTGCTTTACTACTCTTTACTTCGCTAGTTCAAACGGCTTATTGTTAGTCCTTTTAAGCCTTCTCACCAGCCCGCTGTTGTCAAGGAGTTGCGCTGCTTCCACGTTTACGTGTTGGCTGAGCCTACTATCGTGTTTCCTGGCGGATTTTTTTATCTCATCAGCGATCGTATTAACTTGTAAATCTCTATGGATGTCGCAATTTCGAGAGTACCAAGGTGCAGCTACTATGTTCCTTAGTACCCTGTTTTGGTATGTTTAAATATATTGTACATTGCTTGGTTTGGCACAACCTCAGAGCTGTATACTATACATCCAGATTGGTTTTAGTATCTGCTGGTATAACAGCAGCTTGTTATAAGTGGATAACTGTGATCTTCTTCCCAGCAACCAGTACATTTTTCTATATTTTAGTCCAAGCTCTTCTTGTTTCTTCTTTATATGCTCTTTCCAGCGCAGTTTTGCATCCAGAGTCATGCCCAGGTATTTAGCCATATTAGCGTGCGGGATTGCAATGTTGTTAATCATAACAGATATATAGTTATATTTTCTGTTTGTAAAGTTCACATGTACTGACTTTGTTTCGTTTAACCTAATTCTCCATTTGCGGGTCCACTTATATATTCTGGAGACGGCTTGTTGGAGCTTGTTAGTTGATCCTGCAACGCTTGAGCCTACAGCTAACAGAGCGGTGTCATCGGCAAATGTCGCCACTGTTGCATTTACCATTTTAGGGGCGTCACTGGTGTACAAAAGATATAGAATCGGTCCCAGAACACTTCCTTGAAGAACTCCCGCTTTTATTTGTTTAATGTCCGAAAATTCGTTCTCGAGTTTGACTCTAAATAACCTGTTTGAAATATATGATTCTAGAATTTGAACATACTGTTTTGGTAATTGGTTGTTTAATTTGCGCAGCAGTCCCTCATGCCAGACCTTATCAAACGCTTGAGCCACGTCTATAAAGACTGCCGAGCAGATCTTATTCTCTTCTAGCGCTTTTTCTATTATGTTGGTAATTCGATGCACCTGGTCAATGGTCGAGTGGTTATTTCTAAATCCAAATTGGTGCGACGGTATTAGTTTTTTCCTTTCAATAATCGGCATTAATCTTTTTAGTAAGAGTCTCTCAAATAATTTGGAAATGATCGGAAGTAAGGAGATTGGTCTAATAAGTCTAAGAGGAGATTTCGTTAAGCGGCTTGCCAATTTTGGGAATCATAATTACTTCTGCGGCTTTCCAGATTCCCGGAACGTGTTTTAGTCTAAATGCAGCATTGATCAAATATGTGAGTTTAACATAGCCCCTCTTAGGCAACTGATTCAATACTTCACTAGTGATGAGGTCAAAACCTGGTGCTTTTTTTGTAGTAAAGTTATGTTTAATTAATTTCTGTATTTCACTGGGCGTGACGAGGGGAATCTCTTCAGAAACATTGTTTTCTAAAACTGGATCGTTCTCATCGATATCTAACGCTTCTCTAGATGCCTAGCAAACAATTCGGCTTTTCCTTTGTTGTCTTTTACCCATTCACCGCTTGCCTTTCGTAGGGGTGGGATATGTGCAATTGGGCGTTTCATTTTTTTGGCAGCTTTCCACAGAGAGTAGTCTGTGGTTTGGTCAGCAGTTAAGTTCCTGAGATAAGTATTGATAGACTCATTTTTGATTTCGTGCATTTTGTATCTAAGTTGTTGGGTAAGATTGTTTAGATTGGTTTTGTCTGCTGGATGTCTGGTTCGTTGCCACAACTTTCTAGCCTTGCGTTTTTCAGCAATCAGCTCTAGAATTTCGATGGGGTAGTTGAATCTTGATGATCTTTCACTTATTACTGGGGTATTGTTCCAGGCTAATTGTTGGATGTCATTCATCAGAGCTGTTGTGCCGTAACCGGGAGTTGATGCTCAAGGCCGGCACAGGAATCGGGAATTCCGGTTTGGATGAAGTTGCACACGGCGAAGTGTTTCAATAAATGTTACTTAGATATTTCCTCTCAAATATCTTTAATTAAAATACTTGACAATTGTTAACGGTCTTGATTTCTTTATACAATTCCCGAGATTATTCTAAGTTTAATAATTACTAAAGGTGACCACACGTTTGTTACGAATTCTGATGACAGACTGCCCGCCCGATCTTCCGATTCGGCAGTATTTATAATGTCGGACCGACGTTCTGTTGCTAACTCGGGGCGCTCCCGAGTTAGCGTTGACTTCTCGTCGTCAGCGCTCTGCGCTGACCTTCGCATCAGCGCTTTCGGTAAACCTGGAGTTGAACGCTCTGGGTTCCGTTGTCGGTTTGCATCGGATGATCGTCGTCCGATGCAATCGTCAGGTTTTTCGTCGGATTTCGTATTCGAATTTAGTTGCTAGGGTCGGATTACTTATAGGTTATATAATTAATAATTATAGCGTTGTGCGCTCACAACAGAGCGTCTGCTTCTTCATCCAGCTGGGCTTTCGTTTTGAGTGGCACGTTGAGTTTAATTTTGCTACTCAAATCATCTCTAAAGCCATCCCAATCAGTGAATTTGTTCGCGAGTGTTGGGCCAAATACTTTCCTTATCACAGTTTCGCTAAGGGTTAATATTATTGGAGAATGGTCAGAGTCGAGGCTGTGGTTCTCTTCAATGCCAATATAATTGTCTGAAATTTTCCTGGATATGAAGAAGTCAAGCAAGTCCGGAATCTTGTTTCTGTCTGCTGGCCAATAGGTTGGTTTGCCTGTGGAGTGGAACTCGCAGCCATACCCTAACCCAGCTTGTAGCAGTTCTTTACCCTTACTGGTGGTAAGCCTTAAGCCCCATCGAACGTTTTAATAAAGTCGCCGCCCAAGATAAATCTCTCTCCCAGGTGATGTAGTAAGTCTAGGTAGTCATCTTTCTTTAAGTTATGTCGGCGGGCAGTAGATTGCAGCAATTGCCAAGATATATTTTTCGGTCTTGATTAGCACAGATGTTGATTGAATTTTGTCAGCTTCATATTTTTCCCCCACTGAGTGAGAGATGTTATCCCTAATTATTACTGCAGTGCCACCTCTTGCACTGTTCTGCGGGTGTATGGTGTGGTAAATGTGATATCCTCTAAATTTAACAAAGGATTGTTTAGTAAAGTGCGTCTCTGAAATGAGACACACATCAATTTTATGAATATCCAGAAATACCTGTAGTTCATGTTTGCGATTTAGTAGGCCATTGGCATTCCAGGCGGCTATCCTGATGTTTTTGATACTTTTGCTCCCCATTGTTTCTTCTTATTGTCGGCGGCCGCTTTCTTGCTGTTCTTTTCGAGATTAGTTAGTCTCTCTGTAATTAATGTCAGTGTTTTTTCTTGACGTTCCAGTTTCTCTACTAGCTTGGACAATAATTGATTAACTTTTAGCTCGTGATTTGGTGAGCTTTCCTCTTGCTTATTGCTTCCTGCAATGTCAGCAAAGGTTTTCCCTGAGGTTACAGACGGTTTCTCTCTGTCACCTCTGCTGGAGTTGTTCCTCGCTGCTTTGTTCTTGTTTTTTTTTGTTTCTCACCGTCTGTATTCTCTTAGCCACTTTGCAGCCTCTGTAGCTTGCTGGATGAACTTCTTTGAAATTGGCGCATCTCGCAGGTGCATTCTTAGGATTTTTGCACTCCGATGTAAGGTGCTTGCCTGCACACTTAACACATCTTGGTTCTTTCATACAGAACTTCTGGGTATGGCCAAAATCCTGGCGTCTCTTGCATTGTGGCACAAGTTTTGATTTTCGCAGAGGCTCAATCGTAACCTTTGTACCAAATATGGTTTTTTCCTTATAGATCTTTTGCAAGTCCTCCTCGTTTTGGAAGGTTAACATAAAGAGAGGAAAAGGCCTTTTTTCGCATCTCTTTAGTATATTTACTGCATCTATTATTTTATACCCTCTGCTTTTTAAGTTTTGGATAATTTTTTCTGCCTTGAATGTTGGAGGCAGTTTCCAAGTCATTACTTTAATAGGTCGAGTCTGCTTGTTTTCAAATGAATACCATGGGTAGTCATTATTGTTTAGATAGCTTGTTATTCTCCTATATTCATCTTCACTAGTGGCGTTTAACTTAACTTGATCATCCCCGTGCGGGGTTGCTAGTCCCCCATCGGGCGCCTCCCCGGGTGGTGGGTTGGAGAACGCCTGTCAGGCTCGCGTGGAAGGTACCGGCGAAATAAAATAGCCGGGATAAACCAAAACTAGCAACCTAATCCAAGTTAATGAATCATGAACACAGAACAAGGAGATAAGATTACGGGACAGAGATTCGGAACACCAGAACCGGTCCGTACGGAGAGCGAGCGAGCAGGCTCCGTCGGATCGTTAGCCAGCAACTGCCCTGCACCTCTGGTGAACTTCCAGGCCGGGGTGCTAGATACTGCTACTGGCTTTGTAGACCACCCACTATTTGGGGCGGATACCAAACCCCTTTGGGCGGGTCAAGCCAAAACCCAAACCGAACAATGGTTACACGATGCGTGGCAAAGAGAGATGAAGGAAAAAGCTAAATTGCAAGATAGCATTGTGCAATTACAAAAACAAAACAAACAAATGTTTAAAAAAATTAACCAGCTACTCAGTGAGGTAGGGAAGTCCAATGGTAACCGCCTTCAATCACAACAAGAACTTGAGTACTGCACTGACAAAAAGGAACTAGCGAAAGAAACTGAATGGATGCTTGCGGGGAGAAAGAAGAAAAATTACAAGAAGAGAAAAGCAAACTCTTCTCCTGAGGTATCTCCCCAGCAGCAGCAACTGCAACCCGCTCGAAAGCAACAAGAAAAACAACTAAAGCTACCTCCCCGCCTCCAATTATCGTAAGTCAGGTGAAAGACTTCGACTTACTACGGCCGGTATTCATAGTTATTTAAGATCGTCTTAAGTTCAATCTTAAGATGTCATGAACCAATCACAGAGCCGTATTAGCGTCTCAAGACATTACTTAAGACGATCTTGAAGACTATGAATACCGGCCTACATGAGGCGATGATTAGAAATAAGTTCGTTATGAATATAACAACTTTAGGAATACTAGTAAAAAAAGAACCGAAATTATTATTTAGATTTTGAAATACAATAATAAATAGACCTCTATTTTCACGACGTAAAGAAGCGACTGGAGGAGAAAAATAACAGAATAGTCTTTTGTTCTGAGTGTGAGGGACAGAACTATCCAAAAGTTTTCAGCCTGTAACCGTAAATAGTCGGATGTTTTCACGTCGATTTAGAGTATAAAATTTTGGATTGTACTGTTGCGAGACAACTACCTTAAGTTACTATAAACCAATCATAGAGCCAGATTAGCAGAAAAACAAACTATATCCTAGATCCAGATATAATCCTTGTAGTTTCATACATTTTAAGAACAATTTAAATTTTAAAATTATTGTGTTAAAATTTTTAAACATGAAATTAAAGGTACCAAAAAATCTAAATTTGACTGTATTTATAAATTTAATAAAAACCAAAATTTTTTAATTGCAATTTGGAGCATTATAAAATCGTTCTCCTTAAATTTTTTATGTGGTTTTGCAATACAAAATATAAAATTTTATAGCTTTTGATATATTAACAAATAATATTATAAAAGTAAATAAAAGTAAAGTAGTCTATGATCTCGTTTTAGCATTAAAAAAGTAACGGAAAAAGTAACGAATCGTTACTTTTTAAGTAACTGTAACGGTAACGAGTTACCTTTGAAAATCAGTAACTAGTAACGGTAACTAGTTACTTTTTTGACTTGGTAACGAGTAACTGTAACTAGTTATTTTTAAAAAGTAACTTTTCCAACCCTGCCTATAAGGGAGTTGGGCGAATGTGGCGAATGTGGCGGAAGTCGCCATTTTCCGTTAAAGGGTGGTAAATTGTAAATTGTATGTGTTGTATTTATACGGTTTAACGGATAATGGCGGCATTTCCGGGAACGGCATTCGCCCAACTCCCTTATAGGAACCCTAGCTGCTGTGCTACGTAGGAGGTTATGATTCCTGTCATACCGACAAGATGTAGCGACATAGACTTATATAGATAGACCGGCCCTTGCCGTAAGAGCACGCGTCGGAAGACCTACGGTGCAGACATAGCCTCCTGCCTCACTGGAAAACCTCTTTCTTTCTACTGATCGCTTGGTGGGGATAGGATAGAGAATAGCCCGGCTCACGGTCTTATATACAGGTCTTGAAACAAAATAAAATTTCGAGGGTGGGGGTACGTCGCTTAGTGTACCCGTTTTTAGGACTTGGCGTCGCCACTATGCGGCGCAGCTATCTGCAGAGGTAGCGCAATCAGATAATCACAGCGTAGTAGCGATAACCTCTGTATGACTACGGACAGGTTAGGATTCTACAACATGACGATTGGGTGGCCGATGACATTTTCGAAGGCTATTCCGATCATCAAGATTATGCCCTATCCCCGATCCTTGACTGCATTAGATATTATGTGACAGGTTTTTCGACCTAACTTTTATTTTTCTTTTAACATCTTAACTACTTAACATCTTAACGTGGGTATCTTTGTATTATAGTGACACCATTTCTTCAATCAGCTTGACTATATGAATTATTTTTTAATGCATGCATTACTTTCATACATTTAAATCAAGAATGCAACGTTTCTATTTATTCAGTAGCACTTTGATTAATAGAATATTAGGCGTTTTTCATTTACATTTAAGTGAGGTGAGTCACTCAGTTATGTGAGTACTTTACATTCAGAATACTCAGATAAGACATCAGTTGTTCAGTGAGTAAAAGGAATTTACCTGCTTATTTTGGTGACAAAGCTATCGCATAACAATACAAGTTCATAATCTCACTTTTAATGTGAGTCTAAGGATACGGTTTTGATTGTGAATATAAATTCAGTTGAATCTAACTTGCCATCAGCATCAAAAGGAACGTGCATTCAACTGAGTTATGACGTCATAAGTGAGAATTAACTGAGTTTTGGTGTAAATGGAAAGCTACTATTGTTTGCTAACACATTGTTTATGATTTTCACAGGTTATTTATGCAAGCAGGTATTAAAGGTTTACAATTCTTGCACCAGTTGCGCAGAAGCTATAAGATCAGATTTTCTCCATGGATCTTCGGTGTCACAATTGGTCGACATTAAATCAAAAAGTGGACTAATATCCCAGCAAACACGGGTATATTATTATTATATTATCTTGATAAAACGGAATGTAACAGAAAATATATCAAGAATGTAGTGGTTATGTACACGTTAGTGGTAGTTTTCTACATTTTTTTTCCAGTTTCCTATTGCAGTTATATAACTTTATGTAAGGCATACACATAACGTGTAATATACTCTCCGACGATGTTACCAAATGGTTATGTAACAACAATTGCATTGTTACACACTTGTTAGCAAATGTAAATATCATAATTAATATCAAATTGCGTGTTTTAAATTAATTTCAAGCAAAACTAAATAAAATTTATTGATTAGTTTTGCATGTAATTAATTACAGAATTTGATATTTATACAAATATTAAATTCTGTAATTAATTACATGCAAAACTAATCAATAAATTTTATTTAGTTTTGCTTAAAATTAATTTAAACCACGCAATTTATTGATATTTATGATATTCACATTTGCAACAAGTATGTAACAATTAAAATTATTAGAACCATATATATTGCTCTAAATTAAATAATAAACAACAGTAATTATACATGAGGCTTTCATATCTTTATTATTATATATTATTATATATTTATATATTATGCAAATTTTATGAAACAGATATAATTATTAATAATAAAATAGAGTTACATATTTTGTTGCAAAAGTAATTGTTTTTTTTTTTCAATCGAAATAAGTTTCTCAATTTATATTTATACATATATATTTATACAATATATTTACGTACATATATGTATATTATTAATATCACCTGCAACCAGAATTGCAATAAAAGACGCAATCATACATCTTTCTTATAGACTAACAATTAGTTGTACACTTCTTTTTCTACGTAGAAAACAAACATGAAAAAAAGTAAAATCTGACAATGTTCGAGCAAAAACTAAAAATTACAATTAAGATACATGTACATATACATATGTATGTATGTACAATGTATTTACATACATATTAATATCACCTGCAACAATCTATAAGTTCAGTCTGTAGGATTATCACAACTATATGCAGAAGAACAAATATAGATAACCTGACTTAAAACTCAGAATTGCGATAGAAAACGCAGGCATACATCTTTCTTATAGACTAAGTTGTACACTTTTATTCCTCCAGAGGTTTACCGCTGTTATGCAATTTCTTCTTTATCTTTTGCATGTGATTTTCAATCTTAAAGCAACTGAAATTATCTAATAAAACAAAATTTTTTACATCCTTTACAAGATGAACAAGATTGTGAACATTATGAGATATATATTCATCACCATAAATACTTCCAAAGTTGGAAACAAACCACAATAACAGTGAATCTGCATAAGCGTTAAATTTAAAACACAATTGCGGATCAATTAATATTCTTATAGCAACACAAAGACAAACGAAGTGAGTATAGGCGGTCAAAGATAATATTGGTTTCATTACGACAATTCCAGTGTACAATAAAAATTGCCAAAATTCCGTGGCCTTCCACCTGTCTACGTCACGTAAATCTCTGGGTTTCCTTGCAAATTCCGATAGTATACATGCCTTGATTGCGAGTAAATAATCTGAAATAATAATATTAATAATATAATAATATTAATTGTCTGACTTGAGTGTCCGATAATTCATCAGAAGCAGACATATTATCAAGAGTCTGCAACCACTCTAAAACTTTCTCTTTGCCATCAAAGTCACTGGGTAGTATACTGAGGCGATTCATGGTGTCCATGAAATCTCTTAGATCCGGGTGCAGTTGATCCATGGCTTTGATTTCCAGTCGTAATTTATCCATGAGTGTGATAAACAGCGAAACAATGTCGGCAATGCGTTTAAAAGTATTGCCCTTGTCGTCTTTTAGCGTGATTGGCCTGTCCTCTTTGATTCTCTCGAGGGCAGCGGTACAATCTAAGCGGAATGCTCTGGAGAAGGTATCAATTGTTGGAAATTGATCGCTTTGTACCTATAACAAGAAAATGGAGTTTATATATTCTCCGTTAAATATACTTGAGTTTATACATATACTATTCTTCATTAAATATACTCGATAAATATAAAAATAACGTATATAAAGGGACTCATTAATTCTCAATTTATGCACTGAACGCTCACCTGTTTAAACGCAGCTCTATATTGCAATAACAGTTTGCTACACGCTTCCGTGTATTCCTTTGGCGTAACGCAGACCCTGATGTAAACCTTTTCCAAATGTTGCAATGTATCACGGCATACAGATCATCGTGCTTCTCCCTCTCCCGGGCGTTTTTATACAGCTTGACTTCTTTGTATAATTCCGGACAATCCTGAGTAATCGACATTGTTCTAAAACTGTAAAGAAAAACCGATATTTCAATGATACTAACAAGTTCTTTCGAGGTTAGGTACACGCAATGAGAGATAGAGCGACCGCGCCTATTGTTCAAGCGAGAACGTCGCGGTGCATCCTTACCTCCCGCGGCGCCGACGGCGAGGTTTCCCACGCGGTGGGACGACGCTCGGGTCGCTCTGTACATGATGACGAGGCAGGGCGGGCGACTTGACACAGCGGCGGAATAACTGAAGTGATTGGCCTTGATTGGCCTGGATTGGCCGTAATGACGGGCCGTTGCGACTCGCGGCACGATGCGACGCGCTTTACCACGTCCTTGACCGTCTCTTGCCGGCGTCGGGAGCGTCCCGTTTGACCACGTTAATATTGACCACGGTCCCGATTGACCACGTTGATATTGACCACGTTGCAATTGACCACGTTGCGATTGACCACGGTCCCGATTGACCACGGTCCCGATTGACCACGGTTTCGATTGACCACCGTTCCGATTGACCACGGTTCCGATTGACCACCGTCCCGATTGACCACGGTCCCAATTGACCACGGTCCCAATTGACCACCGTCCCGATTGACCACGGTTCCGATTGACCACCGTCCAGATTGACCACCGTCCAGATTGACCACGGTCCCGATTGACCACAGTCCCGATTGACCACAGTCCCGAACTAACCTATATAGGTTAATGACGCGCTTTAAACAATTAAATACTTTTAAAGCGCGTCACTAATCGTCAATCGGGACCGTGGTCAATCGGGACCGTGGTCAATCGGGACGGTGGTCAATCGGGACGGTGGTCAATCGGGACGGTGGTCAATCGGGACGGTGGTCAATTGGGACCGTGGTCAATCGGGACTGTGGTCAATCGGGACTGTGGTCAATCGGGTCTGTGGTCAATCGGGACCGTGGTCAATCGGGACGGTGGTTAATCGGGACCGTGGTCAATCGGGACGGTGGTCAATCGGGACGGTGGTCAATCGGGACCGTGGTCAATTAGGACAGTGGTCAATCGGGACCGTGGTCAATCACAACGTGGTCAATTGTAACGTGGTCAATCGCAACGTGGTCAATTTCAACGTAGTCAATCGGGACCGTGGTCAATATCAACGTGGTCAAACGGGTGCCACTCATTTTTTTTTCTTATGACTCACAGTGTGCTATTAACACACATGTACTTTTTAATATTTTCACAATGAAATATTTAAGGTTATTTTTGGTTAATGTTTTATTCTGGCACGTATTATATTTTCAGTTACCATAATAAATCAACGTGCTGCAAATATGGATATAGGAAGCAGAGAATTAGTTATCGCATCTTCTGTGGTGGCTTTGGCACTTAAGATGAGAAAAGTCATTGACGAGGTATTTTGTGAAAATGATGATGACGATGACGAAAGCGATGATAAGGTTGAGGTAATGCTTGCAACGCTGATGCACGAAGAAAAAGAAGTGGGTCCGAAGCCAGCACGATGCCAAAATTTTGTTGAACTCGTCGTGCCAAGATTTAGCTTTAAACAATTCCAAGAGAATTTTCGTATGTCTGCGCCAGCATTCAAAAATTTGTTAACTGTTACTGCTTCTCTCTTGGAAAATCGCACAGGGACTGGTAGACCGACAACAAGAATCGAAAAGCAGCTATTAGGTGTTGTGTGGTTGCTCGCAACGCCCGATTGTTTTAGGTAAGCGAAAAAGTTGAAGGATTACACATAATTTTTTATCCTTGTCTCCTATGTTGTCATTTTGTCCCAGATCCTGTTAATATTGTTAATATTATCCTTGTTAATATTAAACGTTCGACCTCATAATCCTCGACCTTATAACAGGCTGAAAGTTATAATGCACATATTTCTTTTTTAGATCTATCGGAATGAAGTTTGATATGTCAAAATCAACCCTTCATTCCTGCTTTCGAAGAGTAATAGCTGCCCTTGTTAGTATATCTCGACTTATCGCTTGTCCTACAGGCGAAAAGTTAGAAAGAACTGTCCAGAAATTCAAAGATATTGCTAGTATGACGGGAGTGAGTGGTGCAATAGACGGTTGTCACGTTCCCATCGATGCACCTCAAGTAAGTTTTACTTTGCACAAGTAGTTTTACGACAAAAACTTACACTTCCAAAGGAATTACAAAAGAAAAAGTAACAATTATGAAATTAATTGTAATGGATTTTAATTTGCTACTTACAATATTACAAGTTTAAAAAATACTATATTGTAAAATGTAAAATTTGTTAGGTTGACGCACAATACTACCGAACCAGAAAATGTGAGTACGCAATAACCCTTCAAGCGGTGTGTGATCCTGAGTTACGATTCACCGATGTATTTGCTGGCTATCCTGGATCTGTGGGATATCGCCGAGTATTTTGGAATTCTCCGTTATACAGGGACACTGAGGAAAACATCCAGAATTTTTTCCCTAATGGTGAATTGTATAATTGGAGATAAGGCGTACAATCCTCCATTGCTTTGGTGTATTCCACCATATAAAAATATAGGACACCTGAATGCTGTAGGTGGTATTTTTTTACTTTGTACGTACGTAGCAGTTTGAAAATTTTTCGCCTTGCAATGATAACACATAGATATTAGTTTTAGGTACAAATCTCGTTTAATACCATTCTGAGTAAAACGAGACAAACAATTGAAAGAACTTTTGGATTACTGAAAGGACGCTTTCGACGATTAAGACATCTCTCCATGGTCTGCTACGAAGAAATCCCAGACACCATACTGGCATGCTGTGTTCTACATAACATATGTCTACAGCAGGAGGATGATTTCCTCGAGCTGTATATTGAGGAAGGATTACCTTTTGTTCGCGACCGAACAAAAGTCAGATTCGGCGAATTCATGCCGCGAATCTAGGAGAGTCGCTATTTCGACATAATTCCGGTTTTCCTGCCTTTCAGAGTAAAGTCGTTTAAATTCTATGTAATAATAGCTTCGTGCGACGAAATAGTCATCCATTCCCCGGTAGCGTGAAGGGCAAACAAACCGAGTTTGATTGTTGTCAATACGGACTTGCTCCTTTGTCTCGAGAACTCAGTGCGTGAGGCATACCCCGAGACGAAGCGAGCGAGCAATAATACGAAACAGCCGTTCGGTTGCCGAACCCGAGTCCAGCGTGACTTTCGTTAATACGAATTAGAGCGTTGTCGACAGCTGATTGGCCTAGCTAAAGTTTCGGCTCGTTAACGGGAGTCCGGAGGCTTCGAGAAAATTCGGATATCGTGAGTATATAACCCCGGACCTTCGCGCGCGAGCCAGCAATCGACGAAAGTTTCTCGAGAGCGCGCGTAGAAGTAAAGTCATTTCGCATTCGTTACTTACGATTATTGAGTGTTTATCTTCTCGCGCCGAAATAGCCGTCGTTCACGATACCATATGTCCGTAGCTTGCGGCATAGGGACACTGTACATAGTGTAAATACCTTACTGTACATATCATTATAAATGTTCTAAACGAAATAAGACTTCAACATTTAAATCATTCGATATCCTTTCCTACTCGCGGCTTCTTCGATTACTCGCGCACACCTTTTGTTTATGGGAACGAAGACGGCGAAATGGACCAGTATGAACCTGCAGGAGAAACTATTGTAAAACCATATATAATAAATAATATTAAATAGATGATACACCAAAAAGTAATTTCAAAAATTAAAACCTTACTTAGCAGACAGAGAATGTATATGAAAATATACAGATAGAAATGATCGTCTAGCTGCTGCATTAGCAAACCATTGATGTATGTTTTTTTTATTCATTTCTATCTGTATATTTTCATATACATTCTCTGTTTGCTAAGTAAGGTTTTAATTTTTGAAATTACTTTTTGGTGTATCATCTATTTAATATTATTTATTATATATGGTTTTACAATATTCTCTTCTGTTAATGACATCAACTTGAATATTTGTACTATAATAATATCTAATCTAATAATAATAATATCTAATCGATTATTTAAACATGTTTTAACTATTTACTTTAAAAGCATTCGTTATTATTATTATTATTAAAAAATTAATCGTTATTACAAATGTCATTTTTAACACTTGGATTGGAGGAGTTATATATTTCGAAGATAAACTTTGTTCTATTTTGCCTTCCCGCGTTTGTTATAATGATACATTGATCAGATACATTAAGCTTTTTTAAACTTGTCTTCTGAGTTAATAATTTTACAGTTGAAATGTGCAGTTTTATTTCTTCTTCTCTAACAATATCTTTCAGACTACTCTTTTCACCCAAACGAGTAGCGCCATCTCTCTGTTTTTACTAAACACTACATCAATCCATCATGTTATTCGATACTTCTCATGATTTTCACTTCTTTTAACACACAATTATATTAAACAACAGTTGTATAAGCGTGCATTGAGACAATTGATACGCATACGAAAATGTTTGTGATTCCCGCTTTTAATGAAAACCTGCACATATACCTTACAGATGAGGCAGGAAACATAGTGCAGAGCGAAAGAGGATACTACGTTGCTATAGATCGACAAGGTACATATCAATATTAAAAAGGATATTATTTTTCAACTATGACTGTTTATAACATTATTTTTCAGTAGAAATATTATCACTCTTGTCATTAGGCTTGTATTTTTTTAATTACTTTTATTTTATCACAAGACAAAAGATTATGTGTGTGCCAAAAAATTATTAATTAGATCAAGACAAAAGTTTTAATGCAAAATAATACATATAAATTCGATAATTGAATGAGAAATTTGGAATAAAGTAATTAGTTACTATACAGCTTTACGTTGTCCCTGTAATACATTTTAATATATGCTAATAATTTTCGATCTTCCTCTTTTGTCCTTTAAGGATGTATTGGACCTATCTTCGAAATAGTACGAAGTCGATAAAAATTTGTGAGATTGTTCTTTTAGTCTTCCTGATGTGCTGGAAAAAAAGTTGAAACGAATCCACTAAACGGTTGCTGAGTTATAATGATTTTAAGGATGTATTGGAGGTATTTCAAATATATTCAGAAATGGCTGTAAGATGTTTCTAAATTAAATTAAAAATACTCTGTACAATTTTAAAGTAATTTACTAAACGATTATAAGAGTTATTTAAGTTTAAGGTTTATAAAATTAACATTATCCCTTATGGAGAATCTCCATTTTTGCTATAAATATAAATAAAAATGTAAGATATTTCTAAAACTTATTTTATATGTAAAACATACATCATTAATATTGTATTTTAAGTTTCAAAACTTTTTGCTAAAAAATTTTTTTTTGTTTAAACTACTGTTGAGAGGTACGCAGAAAGGAATCGACACACAGACAGATTAATGTTCACAAAGGATTATAGTTTTATTACTTGCGAGCTGAGCTTGCTCGTTACAGCGAGTATCGAAGAAGAAGGCGGAAACGGAAGTAGGGTCGCGATAATCGAAAGGAAAATGAAAATTAGAAATGCCATCTAGTTATGCTCTATGCAGTTAATGCAGATACCGACCCATGAAGTTTAAGAGGAATATTCAAATAAAAGAAAAGTATAAATTGCTCTTTTCTAACACTCCTCCTCAATTTGTACTTTTGTAACTTTAGTTAATCTACTCTTTAAAAAACGCATCCAACTGAAATAAGAAAAATTAAAAATCCGTTAATCCTAAACTTGTACGTAACTTATTAAACTGTTCATATGGCAAAGCCTTAGTAAGTATATCAGCTATCTGTCTTTTTGTATTCAAGTATATTACATCTATGACGTTATTTTCTTTTAAATCTCGAATAAAATTGTACTTTGTGTCAATATGTTTCAAGCGTTTATGTTCCCATCGTTGTAGAAGATGAATCGTTGACTGATTGTCCTCGTAGATTTTTATAGGTTCCTCACAGCTTACACCCAGATCCACCAGCAGATTCCTCAACCATAGCAGTTCTGTCGCTGTCGTTGCAAGAGCAACGTACTCTGCTTCCGTGGATGAAAGAGCCACCGTCGATTGCTTCTTCGTTGTCTAACAAACGGTGTTCCCAAAGACTTTGCACAAATAGCCAGTCGTAGATTTTCGATCGGAGCTTCCTCCCCAGTCAGCATCGGAATAGGCAATCAGTGGATTCTTCCCACCTTTACAGTAGAGTAAACCAAGTTCGGTGGTGCCTTGAATATAGCGAAGTATCCTCTTTAGTCCTTTCCAGTGGGCTTCTGATGCGTTGCTTTGAAATCTGCTGAAATAATTTACAGCTGTGCTCAAATCTGGTCTTGTGGTCAACATAAGATACATAATGCATCCCACAAGTTCTCGGTATGGTTTTGATCTGTCTATGGCTTCTGCGGCGTCATCCTCAGGTAGTTTTATTTCCATCGGAGTCTTCACCGGTTTGCATTCCTCCATGCCAAATCTCTTCAGGAGTTTCTGAGCGTATGATGCTTGATTCATGTACAGTTTATCGCTTGTCCTCTTGATGTTGATTCCCAAGAAGGATTGTAGTTCTCCTAGATCTTTCATTTTAAATCTGCTACTCAACGCCGATTTAATCTCCTGAACTTTTCTTTTGTCATTACCGACAATGATGATGTCATCAACATAGAGTAGTAAATAGAGTTTAAGTCTTCCTTTCTTATAGACGTATAGACACTTATCCGTCTCGGATTTCTGAAAACCAAGGCTCTTCATAAAGTTGTCAAATGTTTCGTTCCACGCTCTAGGAGCTTGTTTAAGTCCATATAAAGTTTTCCGAAGTCTGCAGACAAGGCCTTGTTGACAATCATAGCCTGAAGGAACTTTCATATATATCTCCTCCTTAAGCGTGCCGTGCAAAAATGCATTTTTAACATCCATTTGTTCCGTGGAAAGATCCTCTTCTAGTGCGGTTGCAAGAAGTGTTCTTACAGTTGTTAGCCTCGCTACAGGTGCGTAAGTTTCCTCGTAGTCAAGTCCTCTTCTTTGAGCGCAGCCTTTCACGACTAATCAAGCTTTATAGCGTTTCTGTCATTTGCTATCAGTTTTTACTTTAAAAATCCATTTACAATCCAACGGACGTTTACTGGCAGAAAGTTCTACCAGATCCCATGTGTGGTTAGATTCCAAAGCAGCAATCTCCTCCTGAACTGCTTGGGTCCACTGTTCCTCGTCTTCTCTGGATTTTATATCTTCGAACGTTTCGGGCACATCATCGAGAAATGCTTCTGCATTTAGTGCTAACGCTGCGTAATCTTCTAAGTATTTAGGTCTTGATGTTATCCTCCCACTGCGTCGTACTGGATTATTTGACTCCTTTTGCAACGTATCCTCGGATTCAAAGAATTCTTCATCGCTAGAATCTTTAGGGTTATTTGATCTTGGACAATCCAGACTTCTTTGTTCTTGAGGAGTTTCACAGTCTTCTTCTTTCCTCTTCTCAGGACTCTCTTGATCTTCATAACCTTGATAGAATGATCCGTCAGTGTTACCGAAATCGAATTTAGTTTCATTGAATATAACATCCTTTCCAAGTAAAATTTTGTTGTCTTCGGGACACCATAAACGATATCCGTTAGCACAGTATCCTGTCATGTAACACTTCTTGGATCTTGTCTCAAATTTTCCAGCCGAAATTTCCTTTGGTATACGTAAAAATGCAATGCACCCAAAGACTCTGAGCTTCTTGATAGTAGGTTTCTCCTTATACCACATTGCAGCAGGAACTTTTCCATTCAAGGCTGTAGTAGGGCTTCTATTTATCACATACAGGGCTGCCAGTACTGCTTCTGACCAGAATCCTTTTGTAAGTTTTGATCCAAGTAACATACATCGCGCTCTTTCGATTAAGGTTTTATTCATGCGTTCGGCCACCCCATTTTGTTGGGGGGTGTACCGAATCGTGAATTCAAACTGAATCCCTTTTTCTTCGAAGAACCTCTTAATTTCGTTCGAGATATATTCACGCCCATTGTCACATCGGAATCGACTTATCTTCAGATTAAAATGCGCGCTTGCCATCGCTTCATAAATCTTAAAAGAATGAAGAACTTCTGATTTATGCTTAAGTATGTACGCTGCAGTAAAATGCGTATGGTCATCGACAAAGGTTAATACATATCTTTTCTCATCATAGGACGTTGGACTTACTGGACCGAATAAATCACTGTGGATGAGCTGCAGCGGTCGTTTTGCTCGTATTCTGGTCTGATTGTGTGGCTGCTGCGTCTGTTTTCCTTCGATACAAGTTTGACACATCTCCATCGACGATTTGCTCAGATCTTCTTTTATTCCATCCACTTGTCCTTGAAGCCGTTTCACACTGTCAATGTTGAGGTGTCCCATCCGCTTGTGCCACAGTTCTAGACCATCGACTGATGTGCATGCATTTGCATTTGCTTCTTGATACTTGAAACTTAATAAATAAACTTGAGATTTCTGTCTCAACGCAACTGCTACTAAAACTTTATTTCTCTCAATTAGTCCCTTTCCAGTTTCAAAAGTTATACAAAAACCATTCATCTCTAGTTTCGGGACCGACAAAAGATTGTGCTGTAAACCTGGAACTACTAGCACGTCTTTAATTAATATAGTGTTCTTTTTACCATTAATTGTACTCACCACTTCAATTTCTCCTGCTTCTTTTGCTTGAAGAAAGGTTCCGGTCTTCGCAATCTTAATGTTTACTGGGCTTGATAAACTTTTAATATTTTTAAGTGGCACGTCGTTACCTGCGAAATGTTCGGATGCTCCTGAGTCTAGAAACCAATTCACTCGCCGTTCAATACCATTTTGAGTAAGGGCCGAAAAACAGAAACTTGCATCTTCTTTGTCTACAGTTGAATTCGCCTCCGAGGCTACGTTAGCCGACATCGTATTATTATTTTGATTTCTTTGCGGTTTCCTTCGACAATCTACAGCTTTGTGTCCTTTCATACCACAGTTGTTGCAGGCAAATGGAAAACGTTGTTGAGTGCCCTTATTTAGAGTCAATTTGTTTTTATTCTTGCTCGCAGAATTATTACCCGTTTGCGATGAGAAAGCTGTCGACGACTGTACCTCACTTTTAGGTTTCCGTTTTAGATCGCTTCGTTTCGATTCCTCATCCAATAGTCGATTCTTCACAAAACTTACAGTCAATTCCTTGATGGCAAGAGTTTCTATTGCAGTAACAACAGTGTCATATTCGGCAGGCATCGTCAGTAATAAATGACACACAATGTCGGACTCTTCTAATTTTGCTCCCGTCGACCGCAGTTCACGAATTAGTTTGTCAAATTTTAACAAATGGCTGGATAACGTGTCATTTGCCGCATTGAATTTCATCGTCAGGAGAGCCTTACGAATAAGAAGCTGCCCCGCGATTTCTTTCCGTTCGAATGTATTGCACAGCGATTGCCAAATATCATACGCGGTTTCTCGATCCTTTGCATTGTTACGTCCAAACCCCGGAAGTTTCAATAAAAAGGAAAACTGGGAAACGAAGGAAAGGCTACCCAGAGGGGACGGGGTAAGGAAGGACGTAGCTGAAAACTTAAAGGTTATCTCGGGTCGCGCGAGTAAACGCGTGCCTCGAGCCGAACGCACTCTTCGGAAGGCTCCAGTCGAGGGTCAACGTCCGAAGGGACGCTATTACGCCTGCTGCGAACCATGCGATCGTCGGTCCCGTTTTAGGTCAAGGATTATGCAATCCCTATTACCTGGGATCGGACCGTGTACGATTTTGCAAGCGGGAAGGTTGGTGACGGGGTGTTAATTTTAATAATTAGACATTAATTTTTGAGAAATTAAAAACATTACAATTATTTATTATAAATGATGAAAATCAATAAGACAGTTACATTTATATGTATTGTTGCGCTCGTCGCGCGTTCGCCGCACTCGCACAGTCACTCTTCACCACACACTTGCGAACGCGCCGCGCTTTCCCGTCGCCGGGAATAAAGTAACTCTCTCTGTATAATAAAATCGGATTTATTGCTCAGGTATACAAGACACGTCTGTCTAGCTTGAGGTCCAGAGCGAAATCTGACGACCGGCTGTTTGTAAACAGCGTCGTCAAGCAACCCGTTGTCCGGTTGCGATATTCTTCTGCCGCCCAGGCGTCTAACGGGCGATACGGCACGAGCGCACAGCGAGCGCACAGCACGGGCGTAACAGTATATAGAAAAACATAAAAACAAACGCAAATGGTACGGATTCAGTGTGGTGTGTGTATATGTGTGGGTGTGTGTGTGTGGAATACGCGGGTGTTACATTGGTTCGGAGGTCATCGGACAGGATTACTGAGGGGATGCATCGACATTTAATATGATCTCCTACCCGGTTAGTACATTTATAATTCAAAGAACACAAAGAAAAAGAGAAGGGTGTACGAGTATGAGCGAGTGTGTGTGTGCGATATAATTAATATTTAGATTCGCGGTTTATTTCTAACGTGATTAGTCTAAAACTATTATTTCTGATAAAATCTCCACATCTGTGGTGGAGAGCGCTGGGGAGGTTGGTCTGTTGAAAGGGTAGCGGGGTATTTCGCAAAGAATCTCCACGCTAGAGGTGGAGAACGCAGGAGAGGGTGTTCTCTCGCGGTACTCGTCGCGTAGGTAAAAAGGGATGGGGGAGTGTGGGAGCTCCGGATAGGGGAACCGGTCAAGTTCCTCGGAAGGAACCGGGGAATAGGACGGTCCGGAACAGGGGGAGGAATCGGGGGTGTCGGGAAAGATTTTATACGCGAGAGAACGCGGGGGAAGGGAAATATGCGGAAGACGCGCGCGGTTTATGAATTCTAGCTTTTCTCGGAGAAGCTGTCGCTCCACGACGCGGGCTCGCCTGCTTCGCTCGATCCGTTTCTTTACTTTAAGGGCTAAGTTTTTGCGCGTTGGACCTCGGGTGCCCACTAGAAATTGTTTATAAAAAGGGGTGAAAAATTATTTACTGAAATCCGTTTCAAGAGAAAAATAAAATAAAAATAATTAACACACATATATATATGTATATGTGCAAAGAAATGTGTACATATACAATATATATATATATTAATCAAGAATGATTCTCGAGGTCCTGTCTTATAAATGCAGGTTGAATTGACTTACTACTTGCTGGCCTTTGTATGAGGGGATGTAGATATGAATGATGTTGCTCTGCGCCGTTGGTCGCGACTCGCGAATCTCTGTGTCGGGGCGTGCTGAGGGTCGTTGTCAGGACCCTGGGTTGGCGGTAGACACGCACAGAATTTACAAGAGGTATAGAATTTACTGAACTGATTCGCGACTAGACTGTCGGACTGATTGCGTGGCAGTTTAAAGAAACTGAGTCGAAGTGCAAGAGCAAGTGCCAAATGCAAAAGTGCGTTGAGGTACGCGATTGGTGGAATCTGGTTCCTGTTTGTGACGTAGATTTCGGTTTTCCGCCTATCTCGTGGCGAGTTACCGAAATCTCGTTACACAATTTCTAATTAGTGGTCATCTATTGGCGGGTTCGTTATTAGAATTATATTTCCCCACTCTTTGGTGGTCCAAGCTAATATTCCTTTTACTGCTTTATCTTTATCGCTTACTGGGAAGCGTGGGTCAAAGTTCAAATCCGCGTTCTTAAACGGGTGACACGTGTGAACTCTTTAATTTTAATAAATTGAGGCAGGGTGACGACGCGACTTCTAATTAGACGCGTGATTTGAAAAGCCCTCGCATGGCGTTTTAATTTATGGTGACCCATGCCTCCCGTTATCGCCCGTTTTAATTGAATTTTCGTTGCCCGCTATCGTAACTGAATTTCCGTTGCCCCGCTTCGTGGAATTGTTGGGACCACTTGGATCACAACAAATCCATTACTTGTTTAATTTATTGGGTTCGAGTCAACGGGAAGTTTCTAGTTACGTTTCTTTACATTTAATGAGCAACGGCTTGCATCCGCTCGCCAATTGATAGCCACTGTTTTCTTAACGTAGAGTAATTCTACGAAAGGAAGAAATCGCGTGGAGTCCACAGGACGTAACAGCATATTCAAGGTGGCTATCTGCAATTCGTTGGATGAAATGAGACCTGCACTTTCTGTCCTTCTTCTTGTGCTCAGCAAACATTGCTTCCTTTACATTTCGTTGTTCCGCCGTATCTCTATCCGATATTTCCACCATGTCCTTATAGGACTTCTCAATATAAGATATCAAATCGTGTTCTGTCAGGAGAGTCTCAAGTCTAAATTTCCAGTTAGAGAAATTTGTGCCGTCAAACAGCGGGACTCGATACTTTTCTCCGTCTTCCGTTATTTTGGGGTTAACTATCCTTTGACTTAGAAACAGTTACTTTTACTTACTGTTCTCTATCTACTCTTTATGCAAGCGACTTTCTGGGCCCATAACCTGTTGAGAGGTACGCAGAAAGGAATCGACACACAGACAGATTAATGTTCACAAAGAATTATAGTTTTATTACTTGCGAGCTGAGCTTGCTCGTTACAGCGAGTATCGAAGAAGAAGGCGGAAACGGAAGTAGGGTCGCGATAATCGAAAAGAAAATGAAAGTTAGAAATGCTATCTAGTTATGCTCTATGCAGTTAATGCAGATACCAATCCATGAAGTTTAAGAGGAATATTCAAATAAAAGAAAAGTATAAATTGCTCTTTTCTGACAACTACTAATTATTTAAATGACAAAAAACATACTCAAAATGTTAACAGTAATCCTTTCTAACATATAAAAAATTTTGAGTTGTTTGACATATATGCAAAGTCTTCATTTTAGTAATTTTGAAAGTTTAACTTTTAGCAGGGATTGTACCTCCGATACATCCAAGTGTTTACTTAATACAATACGTTTTGTTACATTAAGTTGTAACCGAACGGTACGTAATCGGGCTACGGGACACGCTATCTTGTCCTATAAGTCATCGGTCGCCACTCGGTTTATCCTGATTCCACCGAGAAGGTAAGTATCTATGATGTCATGGTTAACCAATTTGTTTAAACAATCTCCCTTTCAGATTCCCGCCACGGATGCGGGATCTCCAGCGCCTACTCTCGGATCGCCGATACTAATCACCAGCCTGAGTCAACGTGGGATCAAGATGGCTGACCACCGCTTGATCGGGTAAGTTACAGTACCAATGGTTAATCAACCCAATCAACTCTTCCTATTTTCAGGTTCTCACTACGGGTGCCTTATCCGCGTCGCCGGCCCATGGATCATCGCTGCTGCGCGCCGCCCAGGATCATCGCGTTCACAAGATAACCGACCACCGCCCTCACCAGGTAAGTATAAGTAACGTGGTTAATCAACTTAATTAATACTGCTTCCTTTTAGCTTCCCGCCACGGATGCCACATCTGCTGGTCCCACTGTTGATGCACCGATAATAATCCTCGACCCGGACTGCCGCTTTCCCAAGATGGCTGACCTCCGCTTGATCAGGTAAGTATAAGGTAAGTGATCGTGATTTCGTCGTTATTTTCACAAATGATTATTCCATTTATTCATAATGATCGTTTTACACAGATGGTTGTTCACAATTATTTATTCCGCGCAAGATGGCGGTCGCACGTCTCGCCAAGTGCGTAGTTTCCGTTTCGGCACTATGATACCGTTCGCCTTTCGTATCGACGAATTTTAACGCGTTATGCGGGCGTTCCCGTTTGTTTCGGACGCTGAGGTAATCTAATATCGTAGTTCGGAGCACTATCGCGATAATTACTGCGACACGCCGAGACATACGCACGAGACGGGTGTTACCTATTTGAGCGCCCACGAGAGACTGCCCCGAGCAATCCTCCGTGCTGTGGCTCCCCACTTTCGATGTTCTACCCCTACCATGGTATCACGGCCGCTTTCTCTTTCGGTAATTTTCCACGCTACGCAGTTACAATAGGTGTTTACCACCTGCAGTCGCGCCAGATGTTCCCGACGGAAATTTCCACTTGCTACGCTATAAGTGCGACGCACTTTCTCGATGCCCGGGTAGTGGTTTTCCACCCCCTGGAATTTTCGACTTTCTACGGCGCCGATCTGCGCGCACGGCCTCTCTTGCGTCCCTATAGAGGATTCCGGACCGACTTCCTGGAGGAGACGTCCCGGTCGATTTCGCGATACCCGCCGTTGACGGCGACCCCTGGTGCTCGCTTCCACGACCCCTACAGACTACCTTCCGGACTTTGTTCTCGTCGCCGATGTGTGGGCATCGATTTCGCGGACCGTCCCCGTAACTTCTGTCCGGGTTGTCGGATTTCGACGGCGACCTGTTCCTCAGGTGTACCAGGTCTCGCTCTTGAGGCACCGTGGGTTTTTTCCCGTGGATGACGCCTGGTTCGCTATCTCGTCACCCAGCGCTCGGATCGCGGCGCTCTTTGTGCGTGCCCCCAGTTGACGACTCTTTGGTGCGGCACCGGTTGTTATTTAGTCGCGCGGCTCGCGCAATTTGGCACTTCGTGTCCGCATCTCCATATGTCGTCGCTGGGCTTGATTGGCTTCGCGATTTTTCGCGAATTCGGGTCTGAGCGTTCCCGGTCCGAAGACTGTGTGTGGCTCGACGCCTTATGTTATACGCGCGGTATCGCGATCCATGTGCGAACAAATAAACAATACTCACGGTCGAGCCGGGCGCTTAACGTGCCAGCGAACAACTTAAGTAATGTGAATCGTTAAAAGGAGATGCTATCTCTATATGCGCCGTCGCTCGGCGGACCTAATCGCGTTACTTAATCCTAACTTACATTCTACTGTGTCGTACGTGGCTCTACGATGATAGGGACACGCGCTTCCCCGCCTGGGATGCGTGGTTGTCGTCTTTGTTCCATCAGGTGGCCGACACGTCGCGTACGGTTGCAAGGTCAAGGTGTGATCGAGGTCTGCCTGCCTGACATAGTAATGAACAGTGCAACTGACTGTGAGGACAGTATTCCTGATTATTTTCTCATCACCTCAAAAGAAAATGAAGATGTTAACATTCAAGCTACTACTGTAATTCAACCATCGACTTCATCTACTGCTCTTCCGCCTGAAGGCAATTCACAATTGAAAAAAAGCAGGGGAAAAGTGTCAGGTGCACAAGGCACTGTCTCTTTGTCTAAACCAGCAAGCCAAACTGCTTCAAACGGTTAGAACCAGTTTAAAGCTATCACTATTACTACCTATATTAAATAAATTAAACATACATTTCGTCATGTTGCATTTACTGATAACACTTTTGTTTTGCAGTTGCAATCTGGACAGATCACTCTGTTGTAAGAAGTCTCATACACTTGTGGTCTGCGAATCAAGAATTGTTCGCAAGCACTATAATGAAAAACGATCATGTGTGGAAAATAGTTGCCAAGGAACTAAACATACTTAACAAGACACAGTATTCTTTAGATCAATGCAAAAATAAAATAAAAAAATTAAAGCGAAAATATACTGAAACCAAAGACCACAATATGCAGTCCGGTGCAGAGGTCAAGACGTGCCCATTTTATGAAGAATTAGATGAAATTTTAGGCAAGAAGCCATGCGTCAAGCCCGTTGCACTGGCCTCCAACAGGCGTCCCGTTCTGGATAAAATGCGCAAGGATGTAGACTGTGAAGAACCTGAGAAGAAGAAGAAAAGTAGCAAATCCGACGTTCTCGATGAAATTAGAGAGTGGAGGGCGGAATCGATGGAATATCGAAGAACCACTGATGCCGAGAAGCAGAAACAGCGCGAGGAGCAGCTTAAGATTGCACGGGAAAGTATTGACTCTATGGATGCTCGCATCGGTCAGTTAATTAATGTCTTGGCCGTATCGAACCAGAGGGGTTCGGGTGCCATATTGAAAAGAAGAAGAAGAATTGACTTAAAGAAAAATTAAACAAAGTAAATAATGGGCTATGAGAGCCAACGCAGGATCTAATATGCGAAAAATTATAATTAACAAATTCTTAATCAATACATTAAAATATTAACAAATTAAAATATCAAACGTTTCTGCCCTGAATTGGGCCCTCTTCAGTGATAGTAGTCAAAGAACGCATATACGATGTATAAGAAATTAAATTATTAAGCACGCAAACGGTGGTATCGCAACGAGCTGACACAAAACGTAATCACAGATATAGGAAAGGTTCGCATTCTTGAGAACATCGAGCGCGCATCTCGAATCCGCAAAGTTATAAAGCGTATGTCCGAACCGCATCCGTGCAACAAAAGACAGCGAGAGTCAATCTCGTCTTCCATAGCAGAGGGAGACGAAAGGCGGCAAACTGTGGCCCGGCAGAACTGCAGAATGCAGTGACTGTTAAGAACTATATAATAGATAGAGAGTAATTGACTTACTGCATGCTACACGAACAGCGGTCAAAACGTATCCGATGGTATACATAGCCATTCTCTATTTGGAAAGAGCGATCTGTAGTCGTCGGTGTCAGAAATACAAATGTGAACCCGAAGAACGCACGCCGTGAACTCAGACACGCAAGCATATACAGGTTAAAAACAAACAAGCATATAGACGAAAATACAAAGAGCCGCACAAGAGGAATAACAAATTTGTTTAAACAGTAGACCAATGTTTTATTTTATTTATTAGCGGTATGTAAGATTCGCCTAAAAAGGCAGTGTCTGTCTGTAAGTTGATGCCATTATGTTGTAAGCCGATATGCAACATTTCAGAGACCAAGCGTCTGACATAGAACGGTTCTTTGTCGAGAATTTCAGCACTCTCGAAATCAAACTTTTGATTATGATTTACGCAATGCATCTGTACCACCGAATGTCCCCCAGGATTCACTCGTTTATGCTCTCTGATACGAGTTCCCAAAAGTCTACCCGTCTGTCCAGTATAGGAAGCGTCGCAATCAGAGCAATTAATGCAATACACAACATTGCTCTGAGAAGCATTATCGACAATGTCCTTCTGTACTTTAATGAGACCATTAAGTCGGTTAAAACCGTATAAACTCAATTTTCTGTCTGCTATGCTAGCGAGATGGGTAAACTTCTCTGAAATATTTTTTACATACGGACAGACAGGTAAGACCTGCTAGTTAGATCTTCATCGTCGAAAGACCCCGATGGAGATCTTTTGAAAAGAGATTTAAGTTTTTCCAAAAGTATCGCGAAAACAAAGTTTAGCGGGTAACCATTCTCGAGTAAGAGCGCAACAGCCAGAGACAGATTTTTTTGGTGGAAAATAGGATGGGATAGTCTGAAAGCTCTGTCAAACAATCCCAAAACTACTCCCCTCTTTTGGCTATTAGGATGGCTGGAAAAGAAGCTGAGGTATCGTCCAGAGAAAGTTGGTTTGTGATACCAATCAAATATCAATCTTTCATTGGCAACAATTATTGTGGTGTCAAGAAAATTAAAAGTGTTGTTATCGCTGACTTCTATTGTGAATTGTAGCCTGTTATGGATGGAATTAAAAATGTCAAGAGTGTCTTGTAAGAACTCAACGGGCGCTGCAGATGCAACGTCGTCGACATAACGAAAATAAAAAGGCGGAATATATTTGAGTCGTTTTAAAGCTTTGTTTTCAAGGTCTTGCATAACAATCTCTGCAGCATCAGGGGACAGAGGGAAACCCACAGGGCTACCGTGTGTCTGTCTATGATTGATATTGTTAAAGGTGAAATAAGTAGAGTCAAGTACGAATTTAAGAGGGGCTAAGAATTCATCTTGCGGTAATTTAATATTCGAGGATATGAGATTCCATTGTCTGCATATGCTATCAATAACTAATTCGGTCGGGACATTCGTGAAAAGTGAAATGACGTCTAAAGAAAATAGAACGAATCCGGAAGGAAATTCCTTGTTGTTCAGTTTTTCTACAAGAGTAAAACTGTCTTTGATGCTAGATTCGCTTATAGGCAGACTCTTACGTAAAATCTTTTGTAAGAACGAAGCTAGATCATACAGAGGGGTGTTAATGGAGGACACAATGATTCTGAGTGGGCAGTTTTTGTCAATAATGGAGTAAGTGGTATCGTCTCTTAAGGTCGTGTTTGAACGATTTATGTGTGTACCCGACCTGAGTCCAACGCGGACATTACCATGGCTATTGACACTCTCAGTCCAAAAATAATTAACACGTCCGATGTCGCGTAATAAATCATGAAATTTTTTGGAGCGTACCACAGTAGCTATGCTAGAATCTGATTATATGCATAAAATGAATGCTTTATTAAGAGACGATACCACTTACTCCATTATTGACAAAAATCCTACTAGTAAAATCATTTCAACACTTGTCTCCCACCTTACACGGTGGAAAAATAAAAAGTATATCACAAAGCTGGAGTATCTTTCACTATATGTCAGTGACGGCATTTTGCCGAGGGCATGTGGTCTACCTAAGATCCACAAACCAAACTGCCCACTCAGAATTATTGTGTCCTCCATTAACACCCCTCTGTATGATCTAGCTTCGTTCTTACAAAAGATTTTACATAAGAGTCTGCCTATAAGCGAATCTAGCATCAAAGACAGTTTTACTCTTGTAGAAAAACTGAACAACAAAGAATTTCCCTCCGGATTCGTTCTATTTTCTTTAGACGTCATTTCACTTTTCACGAATGTCCCGACCGAATTAGTTATTGATAGCATATGCAGACAATGGAATCTCATATCCTCGAATACTAAATTACCGCAACCCATCGGGTTGAGTGCCCACCGGGCGCGTCTCCAGGTGGCGGATAGGAAGACGTCCGGGAGGAATGCCCCTTGCCCGGGCCTAAACCCCCGCGTGCCTGTGGAGCGGACCACCCGGGTAGTGGCGGTTATAACCGACCTCCCAGGTGTAAAACCCTGCGTGGGGTGGGGAAGGCCGCCGCCGTGGACCAACTCCCCAAGCTAAGCTGGAAGCTATCGTGGCGAGGGCTGCTGTGGCACTGGGGGAGCAGTGTCTTGAACGATGCCTCTGGGGAACCGGGCGAAACCCCAGAGTATCTAGCCTTACCCATGCATGCGGGGCTCTGCATGGGCGGACTATCTTTTCCCTAGCTACTCGTGGGAATAAAATGAATGATATACAAAAAACCAAAGATCCTGAAACCATCCCGATGGAGGTCTCATTAGAGGACTCCGGAAGGAGAGCAGATGTGGTGGTGTGGGCGGAACGGGCTCTAACGGGCCAGGGAAGCACTAACCCCTCATCTGAAGAGACGGCAAGCACTGCGGGTTCTCTCAAGAGGAACCGCAGTGGTGCGATGAAAAGGAAGGCCAAGAGGGAGAAGGAGAGAGCGCAAGCTGGTCTCCCTTCAACCTCTACAGCTTCCCCCAAGACGCCGAGTGGGGGGTCTCGGGAGCACTTCGGCAGCAAACGCCGGATGGGCTCCAACGAGACCCCTCCGTCGACGGAAGGGGCGAAGAAGAAGCAAAGGGCTCAGGGAACTGGGACCTTTGCGGACGTCGCCGACCCCCTAACGAGGGTGATTGTGGCGGAGGGCTACCCCGAGGAGGCGCTGACGGCGGAGCGGTTGGCGCTGCTGAGGGGTGCGGTCTCCAAGGAGATCGACGGGATCCGGGAGGGTCCTGTGCCCAGATTCCGCAGCACCCATCTGAAGGCGGGCGCGGCGATCGTGAGATGCGCGGATGCGGTGGCGCGGAAATGGTTGGAAGACCGGATCGGCGTCATCGTGCCATGGGAAGGCGCCAGGCTCAAAGTGGTGGGCCCGGAGATGCTGCAAAAGCAGTACAGGGCCGTGGTTTGGGTCCCGGGACCTCCTGAGGACCCGGCTGCGACCCTCGTGCGGCTCGAGCGGCAAAACCCGGGGCTCTGCACGGCGGGCTGGCGGGTGTTTGCCGAGAACGTAGGGGCTACCGGCGACGGTAGGAACCTGGTTCTCGGCCTCCCGGAATCCAGTGTCCTTAAACTGAGGGCACTGGATTTTAAGCCTTACCTTGGGATGGACCAAGTCACCTTTAAGGTGGGAGGGACGTCCCAAGGCGGGGCGGTAACGGGTAAGGGGGAGCTCAACCCAAAGGTCGGATCTTAAATGGGCCCGACCGGGGTGGTCTTCACCCAGATCAACTTGCATCACAGCAAAGGAGCCTCGGCTGTTCTTGCCAGGCGCCAAGCTGGAATGCACACAGCCATCTCACTGATACAAGAGCCTTGGCTGGTCCGGGGTTGTGTCAGAGGTCTGGCGGAATGCGGGAGGCTGTTTAAGGCCCCGTTAGAGCTACGACCCAGAGCGTGTGTGGCGCTCAAGGGCGTTGAGGCCCGACTAATACCTGATTTCTGTTTCAGGGATACAGTAGCGGTCGAGATAGAGGTCACCGAGGAGCCTGGTCTCAGGAAGAGGCTGGTGGTATGCTCGGCCTACTTCCCCCACGAGGAGGGAGGCTCACTGCCGCCCGAACCGGTGACTCGCCTGGTGGAGTACTGCCAGAGGAATCGGCTTCCCCTGATCTTAGGATGTGATGCGAATGCGCATCACACGATCTGGGGAAGCACTGACACCAACGAGAGAGGTAGGAGACTGTTGGAGTTTCTGGCGTCCACGGACCTGGAAATTCTCAACAAGGGAAACGAACCTACCTTCTGCACGACAGTGAGAAGGGAGGTGCTTGACCTCACCATTTGCTCCAGGCAAATGGTTCGGGAGGTGGCTGACTGGAGGGTCTCGAATGAGCCTTCTTTGTCAGATCACAGACAGATTACCTTCAGGCTGGCGAAAACCAGGTCTGAAGAGAATAGAGTGAGGGACCCCAAGGCAACTGATTGGGCCTCTTACCGAGAGGACCTATCAGTCAGTCTCAGGGACTTTCCCAAAAGACACGGGACCGCACAAGAGATAGAGCTCTGCGTAGATCACCTGCAAAGAGCTCTGGTAGGCAGCTTTGAGAGGAACTGTCCGGAAAGGACAGCTAAAAACACTAGGAGTACCTCCTGGTGGAGTCCAAGGCTGCGCGATCTCAGGGACGCGGCCCGCCGTTCATGGAACAGGGCCAGGAACACGGGCCGCCGGTCTGACTGGGACTTTCATAGAAGGGCTCAGAAGGATTACGGAGAAACGGTAGTAAGCGCAAAAAGAAAGAGCTGGGAGAGATTCTGCGAGTCAGTGGAGGGCATGCCCGAGACCGCTAGACTATGCAGAGTTTTGGCCAGGGACCCGGACGCAGCCCTGGAAACCATCTGTCTCGCTGACGGGACGATGGTGACTGGGAAACGGTGTCTGACACACCTACTGGAGACAAGCTTCCCGGGCTTCCGGAAAGAGTCGGAGGACTATGCATGGCAGGGGACTCCGGCTCTGCGGAGAGCGCGGGGAGATGATTGGGCGCTTGCAGCCGAAATCGTCAGACCCGACAGGGTCAGATGGGCTGTAATGGCCTTCAAGCCCTTCAAGTCGGCGGGACCGGATAGGATCTTTCCGGCTCTTCTACAGGAGGGGCTGGAGCAGATCATTGGGCCCCTCACACGGACTTTAAGGGCCTGTCTGGCGCTGAGATATACGCCCAGCGCTTGGAAGCTGGCAAGGGTGGTGTTTATCCCGAAAGCGGGCAGGACAGGTTACACCTCTGCCAAGGACTTTAGACCAATCAGCCTGACGTCTTTTCTTCTTAAGACGTTAGAAAGGCTGGTTGATGTCTACGTGCGGGACGTTGTTCTTCTGCGGCATCCGTTGCACAGGAACCAGCATGCGTACCGCGCGGGTTACTCTACTGAGACCGCCCTCCACTCTGTCGTGTCGTTTATCGAGGGGCAGTTGGAGGAGCGGGGTTTTGTGGTGGACACCTTCTTGGATGTGCAGGGTGCGTTCAACAACACTCCTCACGAAGTAGTGTGTGAAGAGGCCGCTCGAAGGGGTGTCCCTGAGATGATCGTTGATTGGATCAGGGGCATGCTTGGACGGCGAGTAACGACCTCATCGGGTTCGGTGAGAGTCAGCGGATGGGTGGAGAGAAGCTGCCCACAGGGGGGGGGGGTTCTTTCTCCGCTCTTGTGGTGTCTGGTAGCCGATCGGCTGCTCGGCACACTAAACAATAGGGGCTTCTTTACGCAGGGATATGCCGATGATTTGGCTATCCTTGTGCGAGGACCCTTCCTGGAGACGCTTCTGGAGCTAACACAGGCAGCTCTAGAGGTGGTAGAAGAGTGGTGCCGTGGGACCGGTCTATCGGTGAACCCACTGAAGACCGGGCTCGTGGTATTCACACGCAAGTACAAAGTGGGCCCTGTGGAAGGGCCTATTTTGGGCGGAACAAAACTTGTTCCGACCGAGTCGGTGAAATATCTGGGGGTTACCCTAGATAGGAAGCTGACATGGAAGGAGCATCTTGAGAATCGCTGTAAGAGCATTTGTTCTTACTTCTGGACGTGTAGGCGAACTTTCGGCCAGATATGGGGTCTTAAACCAAGGATGGTCTATTGGATCTACACGGCGATTCTCCGGCCCAGGCTTCTGTACGCATCGGTGGTATGGTGGCCCAGGACGCAGACGAACCGCCAGAAGGGCTCTGGAGCACGTCAGGGCTCTGATCTTAAGAGGGGCCTAGGGGCGATGCGAACCACGCCGGTGGCAGCGATGGGCGTGCTGCTAGGCATTAAGCCACTGCACCAGGTGGTGGTGGCTGCGGCGGCGGCCGCGGCCTACCGTCTGAGATGTGAGTTGAAATGGAAGGCTGGTGCTAGACACACAAGACTTCCAGGAACGGTTCTGGCTGGCCCCGTTTTCACAATGGGGCAAGACAGAATGCCGGCAATCCGCGTCTTTGAGAGGAAGTACAGAGTGTGCTTCCCTGAGCGCGAAGAGTGGAAGGACCCGAACGGGCTGAATGCCTGGAACGGGGACATCTGGTTTACGGATGGCTCCAGAACAGGTGTTGGCTCTGGCGCGGGACTCTACTGTCCCCGAGATGGTACTAAAGAAAGTGTCCCACTCGGGGAATTTGCTACGGTATTCCAAGCGGAGACTGTAGCCATTATGAGATGTGCCCAAACCTTACTGGAGAGGAAGCGGAAGGGAAGGCGTATCAGAATCTGTTCGGATAGCCGGGCGGCGCTTGAGGCCCTCTGTGCTCCGAAATTTACTTCACGGCTGGTCTGGGACTGTAGCTGCACCCTGGAGGAGCTGGCGAAGAACAATAGTGTTACCTTAACGTGGGTTCCCGGTCATTCGGGGATCAAAGGTAACGAAACCGCCGATCAGCTCGCTAGAGCAGGATCGGAGACAAGACTGCTGGGACCGGAGCCGGCTGTGGGGGTCCCTTTCAGCCTAGGCAGAAGGGAGATCCGGGGCTGGCTGCGGAACCAGCATCTTGGTAACTGGAGAGAAGAAACCAGGGGCAAATGCAGACAGGCCAGGGCTCTCTTGGGAGATTCTCCCAGGGAGGGACTGGCAGGAAGCATTAGATCACTGAGCAGAAAGGACGCCAGGCTGGCAGTGCAGCTGCTGACAGGTCATGGCGTCCTGAACTACCACATGTACAAGTTGGGCTGTAGTAATACACCCGACTGTAGACTTTGTGGGGAAGAGGAGGAAACAAGTCTCCATATTCTTGGTCAATGTCCGGCATACGCCAGGCAAAGACTCCGTACGCTCGGCTCATCCTTTCTGGATCCCGAGCAGATAAGACAGCTACCGGTGGAGGACCTGCTTCGCTTTTACAGGGAAACAGGTCTTCCCTAACTGGGAGGCCGTTATTGCAGCGGGGAGGCACAATGGACTCAGTCTGCGTGCCGCCAGTAGGTCTTCGTTGGAGGACCACCCCCAGTTTCATTATTATTATTAAATTACCGCAAGATGAATTCTTAGCCCCTCTTAAATTCGTACTTGACTCTACTTATTTCACCTTTAACAATATCAATTATAGACAGACACACGGTAGCCCTATGGGTTACCCTCTGTCCCCTGATGCTGCAGAGATTGTTATGCAAGACCTTGAAAACAAAGCTTTAAAACGACTCAAATATATTCCGCCTTTTTATTTTCGTTATGTCGACGACGTTGCATCTGCAGCGCCTGTTGAGTTCTTACAAGACACTCTTGACATTTTTAATTCCATCCATAACAGGCTACAATTCACAATAGAAGTCAGCGATAACAACACTCTTAATTTTCTTGACACCACAATAATTGTTGCCAATGAAAGATTGATATTTGATTGGTATCACAAACCAACATTCTCTGGACGATACCTCAGCTTCTTTTCCAGACATCCTAATAACCAAAAGAGGGGAGTAGTTTTGGGACTGTTTGACAGAGCTTTCAGACTATCCCACCCTATTTTCCACCAAAAAAATCTGTCTCTGGCTGTTGCGCTCTTACTCGAGAATGGTTACCCGCTGAACTTTGTTTTCGCAATACTTTTGGAAAAACTTAAATCTCTTTTCAAAAAATCTCCATCGGGGTCTTCCGACGATGAAGATCTAACTAGCAGGTCTTACCTGTCTGTTCCGTATGTAAAAAATATTTCAGAGAAGTTTACCCATCTCGCTAGCATAGCAGACAGAAAATTGAGTTTATACGGTTTTAACCGACTTAATGGTCTCATTAAAGTACATAAGGACATTGTCGATAATGCTTCTCAGAGCAATGTTGTGTATCGCATTAATTGCTCTGATTGCGACGCTTCCTATACTGGACAGACGGGTAGACTTTTGGGAACTCGTATCAGAGAGCATAAACGAGTGAATCCTGGGGGACATTCGGTGGTACAGATGCATTGCGTGGATCATAATCATAAGTTTGATTTCGAGAGTGCTGCAATTCTCGACAAAGAATCGTTCTATGTCAGACGCTTGGTCTCTGAAATGTTGCATATCGGCTTACAACATAATGGCATCAACTTACAGATAGACACTGCCTTTTTAGGCGAATCTTACATACCGCTAATAAATAAAATAAAACATCGGTCTACTGTTTAAACAAATTTGTTATTCCCCTTGTGCGGCTTTTTGTATTTTCGTCTATATGCTTGTTTGTTTTTAACCTGTATATGCTTGCGTGTCTTTGAGTTCACGGCGTGCGTTCTTCGGGTTCACATTTGTATTTCTGACACCGACGACTACAGATCGCTCTCTCTAAATGGAGAATGTCTATATATACCATCGGATACGTTTTGACCGCTGTTCGTGTAGCATGCAGTAAGTCAATTACTCTCTATCTATTATATAGTTCTTAACAGTCACTGCATTCTGCAGTTCTGCCGGGCCACAGTTTGCCGCCTTTCGTCTCCCTCTGCTATGGAAGACGAGATTGACTCTCGCTGTCGTTTGTTGCACGGATGCGGTTCGGACATACGCTTTATAACTTTGCGGATTCGAGATGCGCGCTCGATGTCCTCAAGAATGCGAACCTTTCCTATATCTGTGATTACGTTTTGTGTCAGCTCGTTGCGATACCACCGTTTGCGTGCTTAATAATTTAATTTCTTATACATCGTATATGCGTTCTTTGACTACTATCACTGAAGAGGGCCCAATTCAGGGCAGAAACGTTTGATATTTTAATTTGTTAATATTTTAATGTATTGATTAAGAATTTGTTAATTATAATTTTTCGCATATTAGATCCTGCGTTGGCTCTCATAGCCTATTATTTACTTTGTTTTCTGTTCAGAGCCCTATTATATTTGTGAGAAAAATTAAACTCTATGAAGGCATAGATCGATCGCGAAACGCTTTTTATTTCTCGCTGAAGTTACTTTGCGTGATAAATATTAAACCAATAACTTCTCGACTTGATATTATTAATTCTTTAAACCATAGCAAACTTATCTTGTTGCAATTAAGGCAATCCCTTCAGGTAAAATCCAGTTTAGTTCAAAATTTATTTCAAAATCTAACAATAAGTTTAAAATTTTCAGAATTTACATAAACAATTCCATATCTGACACATTTACAAATGAGATCACAATCTACATGACTTCTATTTTCCCGAACGTTCATTTAACGTTACTTTAACATTACATATTATATTATAATAGACATTATTATATTATATATTATATTATAGACATGTTGCAATCCAAACTCGTGACGATTGCCACAGTATAATGAAAATAGGAAATCGATTACCATAGTATTATTAAAATAGGAAGTCGCGTGTTAAACAGGAAACCGCGAGTCAGCATAACAGCTGACTGCGCGGCCAGACTCTCTACCGAGAACCGACGCGACCTAGAGAGGTTCGCGGAACGCTGACCGCGCAAGGACCCTGAACCGATCCCGCTTGACGACGATACGGAATAAATAGAGCGGAGGACAGAGATCGGGAGGGCAGTTCAAAGTCAGAGTTCGAGTCAGTGACAATTGTAACGCGTAATAATAAGAAAGATTATTGTATATTGAAATAGAACTTGAATTTATTAAAGTGTTTGAAAGTAAAAGTCATATCGAGTCTGTGATTTCTCCCGACGACTTCCCCGCGGACAGTGATCCCAATACTCGTGCACGGAGCGGCACAACATTTCTGGTGGCAGCGGTGGGATCCAGCGGCACCGGAGTCCAGGAAGTCCAGACATCTGTAAGGTGACAAAATCGTCAGACAGTGCAGACATCCCAAGAGGAATCACAGCAGAACGATAAGCAGAGGGAGAAACACCAGTAGCAGCCAACGAGGGACCTCAACGGAGACTTGAAACCCGAGAAGGCGCCGACCTACCGCACGTGACTCACCGACAGGCCAGCAGCGCAACGAAAGCAGCATGCGGCTAACGACACTAATGTAAGTCGAGAATAAGCATATTATTGTAAAGCGTAACAGAAACACATTTGTAAATCGGTAAATGTCGGAGGGAAAAAACGATCGTCCGATCGAGCGAAACGATTCGTGGCTCCACAGCGAAGAGTCACGACGCGCGCGTAGTAACAGACCCGTCCGTACGGAAACAGTAGGCAAACACGATACTCGAGATAGCGTGCGCCGAAACCTAGACGCGTATTTTTCGAGCGATAGCGAGTCCGAACCCGAATTTTACGTAGAACGCGAATTTGGCTTTGACGACCTAGACACAACTGTCGTGCAACATCACTGTCCCGAGGATCATTTATTAGATCCTACATACGAGTTTTATTTCTCCGAAAACTCGACCCGCACGAACAGTAGAATCTCGCACCGACGAGAATACTCGTTAACCTCCTACGATAGTAGCGAGTTTAATCCCGAAGGGTACTACTCCGCGTCAAAAAACTAAATCAAATAGAAATGGCGGAAACAAAACCCGAAAATCAACGCGAAAGCAACGAGGGAAAATTGTCACAAAAGAAAACAACGTCACATAAAAACGAAAAGGATACTGTATTAAATAAAATATTACGCGGAATTCGTACACTACAGGCTCGTGTAAACCATTTAGAAACGGCAAATCTCGATCACCGCGAACAACGCGAGCAAACCAATATTCCGTCCAACGTCACGTACGGACGAACGTCGTACGATATCCGAAACCAAGCGGAACGCGCAGTCGGATATCTAAGTTTAAAAGAGGCCCGGGGCATGATACCCGAGTTCGACGGAGCCTCTAATAAATTACAGGAATTTTTGAGCGCCGCGACATACGCGATGAAAAATATACATCCGATCGAGGAAGGAACATTACTGGAAGCCGTGCTATGTACAAAGTTAAAAGGTCGAGCCATGTTAGATTTTCAAACACGGGAAATTAGAGACATCGCACAATTTAAAAAAGAGTTGGAAGTCAGTTATTTAAGTCGAAAGAACACGACGCATCTACAGTTAAATTTCAACACATTAAAGCAGAAGCCCGGAGAAAGCGCAAGAGCGTTCGGTCTAAGAACCGATAACCTGGCAATGGAGCTATTTGATTCAATGATCAAGGGAAAAACTCATACGGTCGAAAGCAAGCGTACAATATTAGAAACCATACAACAGCAAGCGCTACAAAATTTTCAACTGGGATTACGTGACGAGATAAAACTAATCGTTCGAGCGCAGCATTTCGCCACTTTGCAGGAAGCAATAGCAGGTGCGAGCGCGGAAGAGAAAGTAAACGGACCAAGCGGAAATCCGCCGCGTTTTCGAAATAATTTTTATTCCCCGCAAACGCGCGAAAATAAATCGGGAATTGAGTGTTACAATTGCGGCGAGTACGGACATCACGGACGCGAGTGCCGTACTGGCCGTTACACTAACCGCTTCCCATTACCGAAACCCGAGAAAACATCCCGCGTTAATACCGTAGAGAAATATTGCAATTATTGTAAAAAAACCGGTTACTTACGCGAGGATTGTTGGCTGCTCAATGGCAAGCCGAAAAGGGAACGAATTAATCCTGACAGACAGGGTGGAGCGCGAGAGAAAAATAATCAGTACGGCGCGAACACATTTAAAAGGAAAACTCGTAATAAGTCCCCGCCGAGTAGCGATGAGGAAGATAAAGACGAGACAAAGCCGCGTCGACTGGCAATCGAATCCCAGATTTCTCATATGGCAGACAAGCCGCGAGAACATGCAGGACTAGATTTAGTCACTGTGCCAATAAAAGAGGCAAAGAGAGAAAAAGCGAGCTTGTTGTTCGATACAGGAGCGCAAATGTCCATAATAAAAGCAAAACATTTAAAGGAAGATACATCGATAGAAGATGAGAAAATAACAATTACAGGCGTAACAGGCCATGAAGAGCAAACGCTTGGTAAAATTAACGCCACAATTGACTTAAAAGACCGACAAATCAAGCATACAATGCATGTGGTCAAAAATGATTTTCCGATCGACTATGACGGGATATTAGGAGTCAATTTCATTAAGAAACACCAAGCTTCTTACAGTTACAAGGCCAATCAAATTAATATAGGTCAAAACATCCTGAGATTATATCCGTACAGACGGCTGACTCTAAAACCGCGTAGCGAAACTATCATACAAGTCGCTACGGATAAAAACGGCATGGGCATAATACAAGTAGAGGAAACTGCACCTGGAGTCTTTAAAGGCAACTGCCTAGTACAACCGGAAAAATTCTTATGCCCAGTAAGTATACTAAATACTACCGAAAGGACGGTAAAATTGCTGATGCCTCAAATGAAAATGGAGGAACTCAGCCAGAATGGACCAACAAAAATAAATACGGTTCAAATCGAAAATAAGAACGAATCGATACCGCGTAGCGAGAGAGTAAAGAAATTGCTACGCACGAAACACCTAAATGAGGAGGAAAAAAAATCAATTGTAGAAATCTGCAGAGATTATAGCGACGTGCTGCAGTTAGAAGAAGAACCGCTGACGTGCACCGATATCGTCGCGCATCAGATTACAACGAAGGCGGATAGCGCACCGGTCAACGTTCGACCGTACCGCTTGCCAGAGAAGCACAAAGACGAAGTTAATCGGCAAGTAGGTGAAATGTGCGACCCGTTTTCCTTCGGTCTCGCCAGCCGAAGGGGCGCTGCCGCAAATTCACAAAAGGACAGACGGTAGCTCCGAGGTATCCGCGACAGAATTTCTTCGAGGTATCTACGGTAACAGATTCTTTCCGCTAGATATTCCGTATGGGCGCCAGGTGCGATTACGCGCACCACGTTTCATCAATACGACGCAAATATAAATCTACAGCCCGAACGCAAGCTCAGGGCGTCGGTTACGTTGTTCGTTGTGAGCAGAGTAGGAGAGGGAGCGCAGCGCAATCAACACAAGATTAAATAATAAATAATCATATATTTCAAAGGGACAATAATGTGAAGCGGGGTCGGGTCGCCTCGCCGGCGACCGCCGCTCGAAGTAGCGTCTCGAACGCACGCTACCCTATTCGCAATCGCAAAGATACCGCATACCCTACTCGCGGAACGCGAATCTCACACACATGAACCAGCCACGCATCTCATTCACACGAGTTAAACGCGAGTCTCATGCTCTACGGGTCCTCTTACGCGAGAAGCATGTCCGCGGCACGCGAATCGCCGCCACGCAGATTATCACACACGCACTCAGATTCATACACACAACTCGGCCGCCCCGCTCGCGGCGTACGGTAAACGACAATGGATACGACAACTAACCGGTAGACACAAAACGACATTTGTACAACGCAAATGTAACGGACGACACCTTACACGGAAACGAACCGGTATACGCGAAACGACATCCCGGCTAGTGACCGCGACGATACTTGCATGCACGGTAAGCGGCACTAATCGCGACTTTAAGCAACACAATGTATCCGCGGGACTCTTTTCGGGTACGCACGACAATTCACGCGCGCGCGAGAGCGCGGCGCAATATCTCACGGGGAGCGTTACCGCACCGCTCGCCCGTGGAATTTTCCCCGAACAGACGCGACAACGCTACACGACACTAATCGCGACTTTAACACGATAAACGCGAAATACCGGTAGTCTCGACACAGTGAACGCGGTACGCTCATTACGACCTCGACGCGAGAAACAAACACTCAGCGGTAATCGACGCAATATACGCGAGACAACGATAGTCTCGACACAATGAACGCGATACGGTAAACATGATTTCGACACAAGAAACACGGAATGACTGTCGGCCGCGCAAGAGTTTCCGGGGAGGGCTTCACAATATATTTTCCAAGCACGATCTCGGCCGGGCTCGCGAGCACAAAGTTATTTCCGACGGAAGTCGGTATCAGTAAAAACGGTATTCTAATCGGTAATTGTTACTAATAATGGTCTAAGGCCCTGGCCGAGATCGAGCCAACGATAATACGGTAGCACCGGAGTGGAGATCTTACAATTTTTGCTGCTCTCGCTGCTTTCCGCTCTGTTGCTTCGGGGTCGTGTTCCGGGGGTGGCTCCTCGGCTAGCGCTCGCTCGACAGTGAAGAGCGGCCGGCCCGGCGAGATCACGTTGGGCCCCCGCGCATGCGCTCCAAGCTCGCGGTGTATCGTCCCGCCGATCCGTCGCGCGCGCCGCCGTGTTCGCGGCGCCGCTTCTAGTGCTTTCTGCCTGCCCGCGATCCCTTTGAATCGGCTGCCATCAGGTGTGGGCCCTTCTCAGCTTTAGCCCGGCTGGCCAGGCCATGGCTATGCTGCTCGGTGTCCTTGATATCGTCGGGGAGGCGTCCGGGTCGCTTACCCGCGCTGCAGTCGCGGTGTCGCGCGTCGCGTCCTTCCTTGTGTGACGGTACGGCCCGGGGTGCAATGTGCGAAGCATTCTGCGCGTCTCCGCGGCGGTAGACCCAAGTGACTCGCCCGTCGGCCAGCCATTCCGTTCAGCGTTCCCCAAGCTTCCTTCTCTCCCTCGTTGCGACATACGTCGTTACACCGGTCCTCCGTGGATCATCCGCTCCGGCACAACCTGTCGTATCTACAAAGCTCGCTCGCAAATTAATTAAGTCGCGAATAACCCTCCCGTACTCCGGTCGAGGCGCCATCCCCGACCTTCCCCTCGGCCGAGCTACCGTCTGGGCGGTGGACGCGACAATGTCACGTCACAAATGTTAAAGAACAAAATTATCCGGCCCAGCACGAGCCAATGGAATGCGCCGTTGCTGGTAGTGCCGAAAAAAACAAACGCATCCGGAAAGAAAAAATTAAGAATTGTTATAGACTTTCGCAAATTAAATGATTTAACAATCGGAGACTCCTTCCCAATACCAAATATAACAGATATATTAGATCAATTGGGAAACGCAAAATACTTTACAACATTAGATCTCGCCTCGGGATACCACCAAATTCCGATGGACGAGAACGATAAAAAGAAAACTGCATTTTCTACACCATATGGGCATTATGAGTACAATAGAATGCCTTTCGGGTTGAAAAATGCCCCGTCGACGTTCCAACGAACGATAACCGCGGTATTAGCCGGTTTACTAGGCTTGAAATGCCTCGTGTATTTAGATGACATAATGGTGTATGGAGCAAGCCTACAAGAGCACAATAAGAGGCTAATAGAAGTTTTGAAACGACTGCGGAAATATAATCTCAAATTACAGCCCGACAAGTGTGAATTCCTTCGCAAAGAGGTCACATATCTCGGACATGTGATAACTGAAAATGGAATCTCGCCGGACCCAACGAAACTAGAGGCCGTAAAGAGATTCGAAACACCTGTTAAAGTACAGGATATCCAGTCGTTCATAGGTTTAGCTGGATATTATCGTAGATTTATAAAAGACTTTTCAGCGATTGCTAAACCACTAACCAAACTAACGAAAAAGGACGTAAAATTTATATGGACACAAGAGCAGCAAAACGCTTTCGAGATATTGAAAGAAAAGCTCATTACAGCACCGGTATTAAAATACCCGGATTTTGAGCAAGAGTTTGTAGTGACGACCGATGCGTCAAATTACGCAATCGAAGCGATACTATCACAGGGGAAGATCGGTGAAGATCAACCCGTGGCGTATGCTAGCCGAGTATTAAACAAAGCGGAAATGAACTATAGCACGACGGAGAAAGAGTTACTAGCCATAGTGTGGGCGGTGAAACATTTCCGACCATACCTATATGGAACAAAATTCACAATAGTAACGGATCACAAGTCTTTAGTGTGGTTATTCAATGTCAATGACCCAGAATCACGATTGATTCGATGGAGGCTAAAATTAGAAGAATACGACTACACAATCGTGCATAAGGCCGGTCAAGCGAACAGAAACGCTGACGCGCTAAGTCGGTACGTACCCGCCGACATCAATGGGATAGAAAAGGACAAAAGAGATAACACGAACGTCGAAAGACAATATACCGAAGAAGAGAAACGACGAATACTTTATGAATATCATGATGCACCGATAGAAGGGCATCAAGGAGTAGAACGCACGATAAACAGAATCCGTTTAACGCATAATTGGAGAGGATTAACGAAAGATGTTGAAAATTATGTATCCAAGTGCGAATTATGCCAAAAAAATAAATTATCGCAAAAAATTAAAGCACCCTTAATAATTACTGACATAGCGGATAGACCATTTGAGAAATGTGCGTTAGATATAGTAGGACCGTTAACAATGACCGAAAACGGAAATAAATACATCCTCACATTCCAGGATAATCTAACGAAGTTTAGCAAAGCAATACCGATACCTAATCAGGAAGCTAATACTATCGCGAAAGAATTCGTAACAAAAATAATTTTTGAGTATGGCATTCCAGAAAAAATTTTAACCGATCAAGGTACAAATTTTCTAAGCGAAATTTTTAACAGCACGTGTAAACTGTTAAAAATCGAGAAAATTCAAACAACGGCGTACCATCCCGAAAGTAATGGAGCGCTAGAACGTTCTCAGAACGTTAGCAGAGTATTTGCGACATTACATTAACGCAGATCAGACCGATTGGGATGAGTGGACACCCTATGCGATGTTCGCGTATAACACGACTCCGCACACAGCTACAGGCTTCACCCCGTTTGAGCTTATTTATGGGCACCAAGCGACACTACCTACGGCACTGTCGCAACCGCCGAAGCCGACTTACACGTATGACGATTACGTGCAAGAGCTGAAGGAAAAATTACGTGCAACGCAGCGAGTCGCAAAAGAACATTTGCGAACCGAAAAAGAAAAAGCAAAGGAAACCTACGATAGGAAAACCAAAGAAACCACTTTTAAGGTGGGAAAAAAAGTACTATTGCACGACGACACCGTACGTCGAGGAAGATCAAAAAAGTTGGAACCAAAATGGATAGATCCATACACGATAATTGAAAAGAATTCTGAGGTCAATTACACCCTCAAAATGGGACGAAAAAGCATAAAAGTACACGTAAATAGATTAAAAGCCTTTATAGAACACTAAGCCGAAAGAAGCAGCAAAAGAATTAATTTTTAACATAAGGTGTAGATAAATAAAGAAATAAATAAAACATGCAAGTAAGAGTAAGTTAAAAAATAAATAAGTAATAAGGTACTCACCAAATTAGGCTTACGGTCCTCCGACCGCTGGTTACGTCCAGGGTCACCTGTAGGATCTTCAAAGGGTACACCTGAGGCACCTTGTAACGGGGAGGGGGTGCTCGCCCGACAACCTCCTCATACCGCAAGGGTGGCGATCCACCCACAGCACTGTTTGCACCACGGTGCGCCGCGCGCAACCAATAGTACGTGCGTAAGCACGCATTGCAACTTGGCGGCTCGAAATACAAGCCTATGCCCAGTGAGAAATGTAATACCGAAAGGATGTCGAAACAACGTCGTGGTCGTCAAAATTAGCTCGACAGCGCTGGCAAGGGTAAAAAACTCGACGTTTATTTGAATTTCGACCTATTTTCGAGTAACTTTAAATAAACTGACATAATGATAAATAGCCACTCCTACTACTGTTTTGTTCAAAGTTACTGGTTGTAACTCTGTGCACATCCGTTTATACGTAAAATGTCGATTTGAGATCGAAATGATATCAATATGATATTGTTGCAAATACTATATAAAACATATTAAATTGCAGCATTCCCAACTTCATCCAGGTTTCGTCATATATAATGTTATATATACATGTACATATATGTATGTCTTTCCTATCGGGATAAGTGTATCGATATATATACTGCGGTTGATTGACGATATATACGGTCGTGAGCGGACTTAGCCGATTCGGCGACGTCGGCGAAAGCAACACGCCGCGAGCGGACTCTAGCCGACTCGGTGTCGTCAGCGAAAGCAACACGCCGCGAGCGGACATAGCTGATTCGGCGTCGTCGACAAAAGCAACACGCCGCGATACATCGATATATCGATTCTTGCGGGGCTATATCGCTCGAGCCTAACCTAATCTCGGTGCATTTGGCGGCATGTAGCCACATGTAGCGGACGTACAGCGGTTCATTAGTAGCAGTTTTGCCGGTTATATAACGTCGTAATTGTTCTCACGTGCAGTGGCTTCAGCTTGGGTTCATTATATCTTGCAACGGACAACGAAAATCTACCAGTGAGTAATACAAATATTATTTTACTCTTTGTTATTTCGTATAACAATGCATATCAGTCAGATGGACTACAATCTTGCTTGAAGATTAGGATGTAAAGGCAACACAGGCTCATGTGATCAATTTGGCGCTATAAATGCTTCGAAGCGTTAAGCTGGAATCACACAATGCAAGATTTTCATGCCTGCATTCTTGCACGCTGACTGACGCTAACCAATGCATCGAACGTTGCTCGTTTTGCTGTTTAAAACGTCACATAAAGTTATACGAAGCTTGCAACGATGGAAAGTTAACGTTTTAAACAGCAAAACGAGCAACGTTCAATGCATTGGTCAACGTCAGTCAGCGTGCAAGAATGCAGGCATGACAATCTTGCATTGTGTGATTCCAGTTTAACGCTTCGAACCATTTATAGCGCCAAATTGATCACAGCCTGTGTTGCCTTGACATCCTAACCTTCAAGCAAGATTCTAATCCATCTGACTATGCATTCTTATACCAGCGTTAGTTTTGAGAGATACTTTCTTCCTTGCTTGTATTGAGAAAAATATTTGTCTAACTTTTTCTTTTTAATTTATCTTGAAGATCAGGTATTTTAAGAGATAACTTAACAGAAAGATCAACAGAGCAAAGCACAAAAGAGCAAGACTAGAAAATATTTCTTTGATTCTTTATAAATCTTTCGTTGATTTATTAGAAGACAGTTCAGATAATGAGAGTCGAAGTGGAAATAACACAAGAAACTGAAATGCAGGAGGATTGCATTGCAGCAGCTTCTAGCAATTTAAATGTTTTAAGTAGACAAGATAACAAGGAATATGAAAGTGCAGACAGAAGCGAAAATGTAAATGATAATGGTTATGATGATAATTTTAATGAAAGTAATCATTCGAGTGATGATGTTGATGTCAACGATAGTGATGGTGATTTTCCAGTAATAACAGTAGCGATGATAGTGACGATTCAAGATCTACCACATCTGCAAATTCTAATCAAGATCCTAACCATGACCAAATGGAACTTTACTTTGAGAATAACGAGGAAAAGGAAACTTATCTTATTGAAGAGTTGCATATTTGGGCCTTGGAAAGTGGTTTGCTTTCAATGTGAAAACTTGACTTGCTGCTAATTAAACTGAAACCTTTGTTTCCTAACATTTCTTTGTCATATAAGACATTGCTTGACACTCCTTCAAATATCTAAATAATACAAATTAATGGAGATCAACTTTGGTACAAAAGTATTATTAAAAATTTAAATTCTATGATTCTTGAAAATTATTTGAAAATGTATGATTATTAGTTTATACCTACAACAATTGTCACAGTGATTGGCGATAATGTCATCTTATCTTTTTTATTATTTTTTGCTTTCCAGGAGCTCTACTAATCAGGTTTGACGTCAGTGATATTTCTGTGGCAGAGAAAATTTCTTCAACGTGGCTGACCAACAGCTCATGGAGAAAGCAGGAAGATGGTTCTTTTGGGAAAAGGACTAAAGGACATGTCTCCGAGTCTGTAAGGGGGACAAAGTCATCAACATAATACGGCTAATTTTTAAGTATTTCAAAGATTTTAGCTAGTCATAAAGATAATTATTATCTGTAAAATTATTTATTAAAATAATTTTCTCTCAAAATCCGAATATACGTATTGATAGTTTTGGAAAACGTTGTATAATATATAGGAAAGTGATAGATCGATTTTCTCATTTCGCAGTTCCGTTCATAAATTAATAACTGACATTAGGATGAGATACGCGAGAGAAAAAAGAACAGTCGTACAAAGAAGGCAAGAAAAGAAAAAATAGTGATGTTTCGATCAGGATGTAGGAATTACAAATTTTGATTTAGGTATCTTATTCTTGCGGTTATACGATTCAAATGGTATAAAACCTAATTTACAGCAGTTGCAACGCTAGAGAGTATTATACATGAATTTTTTATGGGTAAATATGCATATTAGGTCAAACCTCACCGATGACCTTGACCTTGACATATGTTGTCAAGGTCACCCTCCTGAATGACCTTCAGAAGATTTTTGCCGGCGGTCATTGTTCGTTAAAAAGTTATTAACAAAAAGAAAATTGAAAATATAGCAGTTATTTTGAGTATTAAAAGGCATAAACGACCTTGACCTTAACATATGTTGTCAAGGTCACCCTCCTGAGTGACCTTCAGAAGGTTTTAGCAGGCGGTCATTGTTTATTAAAAAGTTATAAACAAAAAAAAATTGGTGAAAAAAATTATTTAAAGCAGTGAATGGTTGGTATATTAAAAGGAAAGTTATTTAAAGCAGAGAATAGTTGGTATATTGAAAAGTATATACACAATTTTATGTATTAGAAAGTGTGAATACAAGTATTCTCTGCTTTAATCATGGCAGAAGCATGTTAAAGCTTTGTTAAAGCAGATAATAGTTGGTTATTGACAAAACCTATAGGTTAGTGACGCGCTTTACAAGTATGTGTTTTCTAAGTTGAAGCACATACAAAGCACACATTTGTAAAGCGCGCCATTAAGGGGATCCTGGACCGAAGGCCGAACTCCGACGATGTCGCTGTTTTACCGACAAAATTCTATATCTTTCCTTGTATAGACAATGATAATAGACAAGGATAGACAAGGTTATAGGTTATATTGCATTCAAAATGTTTGACAGGATGGATCTTTTTTATTAGAGACTTGTTCGTATTTTTATCGCTACCACAATGTTCATTATTCCTGTCCGAGTCCAGCTATGCTCTCGATTTATGCCGCTCACCTCGTAAAACTTTTATACGAGTGAATGTTTGAGTGAGCGTCTGTGTGATTATGTAATTTTACGCCTTTTTCGGTCTTTAATTGAGCATAGCTGGATTTGTTTTCGTGCGTACTTTATATCTGTCAAAGGATTTTTTAATCCGTAAAGCCAATTCGAAGATCCATCCTGTCAAAAAAATGAACTGTAATGTCGGTATCCAGCATCCCCTTAACCTATAGATTAGTGACGCGCTTTACAAGTATGTGCTTTGTAAGTTGAAGCACATACTCTCTATTCTCTGCTTTAAATAACTTTCCTTTCAATATACCAACAATTTACTGCTTTAAATAATTTTCCCCACCAAATTTTTTTTGTTTATAACTTCTTAATGAACAATGACCGCCAGCTAAAACTTTCTGAAGGTCACTCAGAAGGGTGACCTTGACAACATATGTCAAGGTCAAGGTCGTTTATGCCTTTCAATACTCAAAATAACTGCTATATTTTTCAAACTTTTTTGTTTATAACATTTTAATAAACAATGACCGCCAGCTAAAACCTTCTGAAGGTTACTCAGGAGGGTGACCTTGACAACATATGTCAAGGTCAAGGCCATCGGTGAGGTTTGACCTAATATGCATATTTACCCTTTTATGCATACATGAATCTTTTATGCAGACTGCGATGTACCAATGTGTGGACTCATTTTGACCTCTTATTTTTACACGTTATTTTACTTTACTAGGTCAATCACAAAATGTTGAATGAATTTTCTTAGTTTTTCTTAGTTTATTCAGCGCGAAATTCGTTGTTATTCTGCTGTTGACTTAATGAAATGATACTGATGTGTAAGATTATAAATCCGTCTTTTGTTTAGAAGGACTGTACGTAGCTTTACTCAAGAGTATTATAATGCATAAAAGTTTGTTTAATTTTAGAGAGGCGGCAGCTATTTTGTATTTTCTTTTTTATTTCTATGTCATACATATTTTTTATTAGTACGAAAATTTTAAAGAAAAATGAAATACAAAAATAAATAGTATTTCCTATAATTTTGTTAAAAAGAACAGTCGTACAAAGAAGGCAAGAAAAGGAAAAATAGTGATGTTTCGATCAGGATGTAGGAATTACAAATTTTGATTTAGTTATCTTATTCTTGCGGTTATACGATTCAAATGGTATACAACCTAATTTACAGCAGTTGCAACGCTAGAGAGTATTATACATGAATCTTTTATGCATAATTCTTATAGACTGCGATGTACCAATGTGTGGACTCATTTTGACCTCTTATTTTTACACGTTATTTTACTTTACTAGGTCAATCACAAAATGTTGAACGGATTTTCTTACTTTTTCTTAGTTTATTCAGCGCGAAATTTGTTGTTATTCTGCTGTTGAGCTAATGAAATGATACTGATGTGTAAGATTATCAATCCGTCTTTTGTTTAGAAGGACTGTACGTAGCTTTGCTCAAGAGTATTATAATGTATGAAAGTTTGTTTAATTTTAGAGAGGCGGCAGCTATTTTGTACTTTCTTCTTTATTTCTATGTCTTATACACATTTTTCATTAGTACGAAAATTTTGAAGAAAAATAAAATACAAAAATAAATAGTATTTCCTATAATTTTGTTACTTACCTTTAGTTTAATTTAATCTAATAAACAATAAATACATTTCTTGTAAATCGTGTTTACATATACATATTGGTAAAAGATAAGGCAATATATAGGCTGGATCCCGTAAAGCGCATTATTATATGCACGCATTTTTCTATAGTAAACGTTACGTAGTATGCTATAGATATGTGCACGCATATGCGCTGTACGAAACCCAGCTAATGCTTCGATGTGGTATGTTAAATTTGCACTGCTTTTGATGTAAAAAATAATTCAAAATTTAGCTCTTTTGGATGTCAAAAATTACTTGAAATCGAGCCGATTCCGATATCAAAAATGTCTCGAAACCGAGCTGATTCCGATATCGAAAATGTCTCGAAACCGAGCTGATTTCGATATCGAAAAGGACCTCGAAACCAGGACCATCTGTTTCTCGAATCGATTTTGAATTTCGAGGAAATATTTCCGATATTATTGTGATATCATTTCGACTTTTCATTTCTCACTGGGTGTAACCCTAAATACATATTCGAGCCGCTGCAGCGTTCGCAGCATACACGCAAAAACTACTATTTGGCTAGCATTAAATAACCCGAACGCGTGGCTATATTCGACGCAAGAGAAACAAACCATAGAGATAGCATGTAAAAACCAAGCAAGCCAAAAAGTAGAAATTGAACAAACAGGACGAATAACATTGAACGATAAATGCAAATTAGTGACGCCCGACATTACAATAAAGACGAACACGTAACAAGGAACGACGTACGTGCAGACGCATCTGCCCGACTACAACATAACGTTCACCGATACACAAAGGACAAGGCAACGGACAGACGTTAATGACGTAGTAAAATTCAAAAAGGTTGTAACAAACCCAATGGAAATTTTGGAACTAAGCAGAAAATTAGGAGAAATAAATACCGAGTTAACAACAAACGACGTAGATATACATAAATACACAACGTACCCGATAGTCTCAGGCTTCACGGGAACAGCGATAATTATTATAAGTTTAGCCACATAATATATGTAACAAAAAGAAATAAAAATAAAACAGGATTACCCATAAACTTAAACCTAAATCCCATGCGTAAGCCTAAGATTATCCAAGAACACATATACAACACGGCAAGCGGCCGAAGCGCACTCGACGTAAGCGAAACAGCGAAAAGAGAAAGCGACACCGCGATATTATATTGAACAACGACTAGATGTAAGAGACCATTGTAAACTAGGTGTAAGAGACCATTGTAAAAGAAAATAATAAAAATGATACTACCTCTAGAATTAAGATAAGATAAGAATAAAAATAGGATAAAATCTGTAAAATACGAGAAACTCCGACCGTAGTTTCTCTCTTCCCAAAGGGGGAGGAATGTTGCAATCCAAACTCGTGACGATTGCCACAGTATAATGAAAATAGGAAATCGATTACCATAGTATTATTAAAATAGGAAGTCGCGAGTTAAACAGGAAACCGCGAGTCAGCATAACAGCTGACTGCGCGGCCAGACTCTCTACCAAGAACCGACGCGGCCTAGAGAGGTTCGCGGAACGCTGACCGCGCAAGGACCCTGAACCGATCCCGCTTGACGACGATACGGAATAAATAGAGCGGAGGACAGGGATCGGGAGAGCAGTTCAAAGTCAGAGTTCGAGTCAGTGACAATTGTAACGCGTAATAATAAGAAAGATTATTGTATATTGAAATAGAACTTGAATTTATTAAAGTGTTTGAAAGTAAAAGTCATATCGAGTCTGTGATTTCTCCCGACGACTTCCCCGCGGACAGTGATCCCAATACTCGTGCACGGAGCGGCACAACAGACAATATTATAGACTTATTATAGACTTATTATTATAAACAATAAAAATTATTTGTTTTGTGTTTAAAGTAAAAAAAGTATGAGACAAATATTTTCAGCCGTATTTTAGCGAATGCACCCTGTTAAAAAGTATTAACACACAACGTTAATAAATGTACATTTTCTATATATGTATAATAAAGAAATGCATAATAAAGGAATTTATACTATTTGTTACATTTGTACCATTATTACTTAAATTTCCAATTTTATTTGGAAACAAAATTTGATATATTACAAACATAATTATACTATTTAGGCGGTCAATATAATGTCCAATTTTAATATAAAATTTTATTATATTTTAAGAAGGCAAATTTAGTACCTATAATTAATTATAAATGTAGTTTTTTGTATAAAATTTCTTATACTATGAGAATCACACTGTAAATCACTATTTATTATTATTCTAGTATATTTTTACTCACTGATGTATATAAGTATTTGATACAAATATTAACAGAAATAATATCAATTCAAATTTTACGCGCTCATTCTCTACCTGACACGCCCATCTTCCACCACTTAGGGTGAGTTTAGCGCACACCGGGTGACTTTCTGAACGCACCCTTACGGCGGGCACGAAGTGAGCTAGTAGCGGCGAAGCCGAAATTTCCTCCTACCCGTCTCGCTTCTCTTACGCGCTGCGTTCCGTTCAACTTCAAAAATTAATATTTCTGGTTATATTTGTCGTAGAGAAATCTTTAAAAAAGCATTTTAAAGCTAGAAACAATCTTTTTGAAAAAAATAGTTTGTTACAAGAAATTGTAAATTTCAATTGTTATAAGCAATTAAAATGTTTAATTAATTTTTTCACTAAAAAGTACAATTTTTAAAATTTTTTAAATAAAGCTATCTTATTCTCTACTTCATTCTGAAAGTGCACATATTTTTTATTTTATAAAGAAACGATGAATTCTATTTTTTTAATATAATTTTAATGACTGAGATGCCGCGCCATGCTCGCGTCTCTGGCTCGGCACATGGCACGGCACATCGATTTCTTCGGAAATCTCTTGTAGAGATTGTTCTTATTAGTC
>JASTWR010000234.1:225000-285383 GCA_030770355.1 Harpagoxenus sublaevis
CTCTCTACGTTTTGTCAGTCTGATTTTATCTTATTTTCTCTCCTTATTTTATATGATTTCTGTTTCTCACTTCATTTATCATGCATTTATTCGTGCGTATTTTTTATCACTCACAGGATTGCAGAAGTTAGCTCCACGACTGATAAGAGTCTTGATACCATTCGTGATCGTCGCCGGAAACACCGCCGAGTGTGCCGGCTCTACTTCCGAAAGCTATGTCACCGCCACCACCACCACTACCACCATTTACACTCGCCAATCCATATGCATTGCCCAGTGGTTGTTGGGCGAGGGGCTGGTTTCCCCAATTGCTCTGGAAGCGACGCTTAGATTCCCCCTGGTTCTGGTGACCCCCGTCAAATTTTCGTTTACCTGCTGTAAAAAAACATTATCAAGATGATAAAATCGATAATCACATGGAAGAAAATCGAAAAAACATTCATATTAAATTAAAAAGCTCTTTTTTTACCATTGTGTGCGTGACACTTACAAAATATTGCACAAAGGAAGGTAAGGGAAATCTTAAGAGTTCTTGTGTTAATATATGTGATGTATTCGTTGTGAAAATCGCGTGGAATAGCACGCTTATATATATATATATATATATATATATATATATATATATATATATATATATATACAGGGTGTCCTATTTTAGAAGTTCCACCCTCATAACTTTTCAGGATCAACGTTTGAAGGAAAACGACTCGGATAAAAGTTGTATGGTTTCGAGGGAGACATAAGATGGTGGCAATGATTTGACCTTGGATGGTCGTTTGAAGCTCACATGAACGTCACCTTTAATTAAACTTTTTTCTTACATTGATATGTATAATGTATGTATAAAAAGTGCCCCTTGCGTGTTAGTAACTATTCGCAAAAATTTCTCTTGCCATTAATATTTTATCTATAGCTTTTACTGACATGTGTCGACAACTTATACATAAAGTATAAACACATTAAAATTGGATAAATAATTAAACATTTTGTGTGTGTAATTTTATCGATTTTACATATCCAATCTGTTTTATGTAATTATCAATGTAAAAAAAAAGTCTACGTTATCATTACAGAATTTATTTTTTCCTACTTTATCATCTTTATCATAGAAATAAAAAAATAATTTAACGATTGATAACATAATTTTAATATGCTTACCATACGAGAAGTGTCACGCGCTAGCTTGTGACACACTTCATTTGACAAACTTGACAGTTCGCTGTGTATACGTATTTATTGATATTCCATAATGCTTGCATTAATCTTTATGTACAGCAAATTGAACAATCACAGATAAATAAGACAAAGCTTCAAAGTAATTTCCTTGTCGTTTGCAGAATTATGTCAATATCTAAAAACTGAGTCAATGTACAAGAGCACCTTTACTTGCTATGCGATGTACCACACCTGAGCGCACCAACTTTAGGCGGTCTGATTTGCTAACTCTAAATGCTTATAATTCAAAAACTATTGTAGCCTCAACATTTTCGCATAAGAATTTTCTTCTTAGAATGTCCCACAGAATTTGTCAGTGAAACGGTGACCGAGCTTTTTAGGACACCCTGTATATATAGGGTGTCTCAAGTTTTTCCGTACAAACTTTAGTAGAATGTTCTATGAGCAGAAATAAGAAAAACATGTTATATAAACATAGGCTTACAAATGCTTTGTTAAAAAGTTGTAATAATATTTGACACGAAATTTATACGGTAATAAATTCAATTTTTCAGCGATATTGGTCTTGTATTGAAAACAATGGTTCCATTTTGAAATGAAACAATAATAGTAAACACTATGGGATTTTCAGTCGTGACGTCACAGGGCCAAAATGGCGGCTCTATTCCTGAAAGTTGGACGTAAACATACGGTCTGAGGGGGTTTATCGTGCCTTTTTAAACGCGTGTGAGAAAAAAATGTACCTAAATATAAAAGAAATATGTGCATTTGCACAGTGCACCCCTTCCTCAAGGAATTTCATGGAAGGAGAAAATTTTTTGTGCTGTGGACACTGATTAACATGCGGGATAACCTCTCAATATGATGACAAATGGCATTTAACTGCACATTGCTGTCAAATAAACGGTGTTTGTGAGAAAAAAGTGCGATGGGTGAACACCTAGAAGACAAATCGGCAAGGTTTTCCTCTACAGACACAAAAAATCGCGATTCTTGCTGTGTATTTGGCTGCAAAAGTTATGGATTAAAAGATTCATCTGTGCGATTCCACATGTTTCCACCTAAAGGAAAGTTTTATACTGAGAAAAAAGACATGTTTAGAAGTAAAATTTACTTGTTATTGTTCAGTTATTATTATATTGACCTACCAGGCAGAACGTAGTCACTCCTGTCAAAGTGCAAAGAGCACACTGTCCACTTTTTGGTTATCCACTCTGGTTTTGCTATTTCCAAAACTCTCTCATTCTTTTCGAACATCAACCTTCTCTATATTTCTAAACATGTCTTTTTTCTCAGTATAAAACTTTCCTTTAGGTGGAAACATGTGGAATCGCACAGATGAATCTTTTAATCCATAACTTTTGCAGCCAAATACACAGCAAGAATCGCGATTTTTTGTGTCTGTAGAGGAAAACCTTGCCGCTTTGTCTTCTAGGTGTTCACCCATCGCACTTTTTTCTCACAAACATCGTTTATTTGAAAGCAATGTGCAGTTAAATGCCATTTGTCATTATCTTGAGAGGTTATCCCGCATGTTAATCAGTGTCCACAGCACAACAAATTTTCTCCTTCCATGAAATTTCTTGAGGAAGGGGTGCACTGTGCAAATGCACATATTTCTTTTATATTTAGGTACATTTTTTTCTCACACGCGTTTAAAAAAGCACGATAAACCACCTCAGACCGTATGTTTACGTCCAACTTTCAGGAATAGAGCCGCCATCTTGGCCTTGTGACGTCACGACTGAAAATCCCAATAGGTCGTTGTTACACAGTACCATGGTAATAATAAGAATTCCATTTTTGTTATAACTATTTAATAAAGCATTTGTAAGCCTATGTTTATATAACATTTGTTTCTTATTTCTGCTCATAGACCATTTTACTAAAGTTTGTACAAAAAAACTTGAGACACCCTGTATATAAATATACAATATATATATACAGGGTGTCCCTGAACTCAGTGCCAAAATTGATACAGCGGCTTTAGGACATGAAAACAAGTCGAAAATGTTAATAAATACGTCCGAATCCAAACGGTTTTGGAGTTATAAGGTAATAAAGTTGCTTTCTTAAGACAACATAAATTGAAATAAATGTTGTGTAATGTTCTTTATTTTGTTTAAAGCTTTACAAAAGATGCTCAAAAATTCGTCGACGTCGATACACTTTCTAGCACGAATTAATAAATTGTTTCGAGCATTTTTGAAATTTAATTCGTGCTAGAAAGTGTATCGACGTCGACGGAAGAATTTTTGAGCATCTTTTGTAAAGCTTTAAACAAAACAAAGAACATTACACACACATTTATTTCAAATATTGTCTTAAGAAAGCAACTTTATTACCTTATAACTCCAAAACCGTTCCGATTCGGACGTATGTTTATTACCATTTTCGACTTGTTTTCATGTCCTAAAGCCGCTGTATCAATTTTCGCACTGAGTTCAGGGACACCCTGTATATACATATATAAGCGTGCTATTCCATATATATATATATATATATGATATACTTTGACTATGATGACGATTTAAATGATATACTACAATATTGGGGGGGTTCCATTTCAAATTTTTGAGTTGGAGTCCCCTGGGATACTAAAAAATTTTAAGTAAAACCCCCATATTGTAGTATACCGTTTGAAGGGCATAAAATAAGAAAAATTTTGGCGCAAACCAGAGATCGATACGTTGATCCGTTCGGCAGTTATTTAGTCAAAATTTGAAAAAGTCAATTTTTGACCCAAAATAACTCCCGAACGGGTCAACGTATCGACCTTTGGTTTGCGCCAAAATTTTTCTTATTTTATGTCCTTTCAAACGATATACTACAATATAGGAAGTTCCGTTTAAGAAATTGAAGGTGACGTTCACGTGAACTTCAAACGACCATCAAAAGTCAAATCATTGCCATCATCTTATGTCCCCCTTTAGACCATACAACTTTTGTCTGAAACATTTTGCTGTATCTAACCTCTATTTCGAGATTTTTCCCATTATAGACTCATTTGGCCCACCCTGTATATAAAGATTAAAAAAGTGGTAATTATGCATTTTAGGGGATTTACCTCCGATGACCTTGACCTTGACATATGTTGTCAAGGTCACCCTCCTGAGTGACCTTCAGAATGTTTTAGCCGGCGCTCGTTTTTTATTAAAAAGTTATTAACAAAAATAGTTTGAAAAATATAGCAGTTATTTTGATTATATTGAAAGGCATAAATGACTAAATGTATGTGGAAATAGTACATGTATGAACGAAGGTAAGTTATTTAAAGCAGTGAATTGTTAGTATATTGAACAGTCTTTTTGTTAAAGCAGAGAATAGTTGGTATAGAAAAGTATATATACAATTTTATGTGTTAGAAAGCATAAATATAAAGTATTCTCTGCTTTAATCAAAATCATAAACTATTATCTGCTTTATTTAAAGCAGTGAATCACTAATATATTGAGCAGTCTTTTAAAGCAGAAAATAGTTGGTATAGAAAAGTATATACACAATTTTATGTGTTAGAAAGCATAAATATAAAGTATTCTCTGCTTTAACTATAATTGTATGATTACAATTGTAAACTATCTTTAATTGTACAGTTTTATACCAACTATTCTCTGCTTTAACCAAAAGAACTGTTCAATATATCAGCGATTTACTGCTTTAAATAAAGCAGATAACAGTTTATGCTTTTGATTAAATTAAAGCAGAGAATATATTATTTATATGCTTTCTAACATATAAAATTGTATATATACTTTTCTATACCAACTATTCTCTGCTTTAACAAAAAGACTGCTCAATATCAGCGATTCACAGCTTTAAATAAAGCAGATAACAGTTTATGCTTTTGATTAAATTAAAGCAGAGAATATATTATTTATATGCTTTCTAACATATAAAATTGTATATATACTTTTCTATACCAACTATTCTCTGCTTTAACAAAAAGACTGCTCAATATCAGCGATTCACAGCTTTAAATAAAGCAGATAATAGTTTATGATTTTGATTAAAGCAGAGAATACTTTATATTTTTGCTTTCTAACATATAAAATTGTATATATACTTTTCTATACCAGCTATTCTCTGCTTTAGCAAAAAGACTATTCAATATACTAACAATTCGCTGCTTTAAATAACTTTCCTTCGTTCATAGATGTACTATTTTCACATACATATTAGTCATTTATGTCTTTCAATACTCAAAATAACTGCTATATTCTTCAAACTTTTTTTGTTAATAACTTTTTAATAAAAAACAAGCGCCGGCTAAAACCTTCTAAAGGTCACTCAGGAGGATGACCTTGACAAGATATGTCAAGGTCAAGGTCATCGAAGGTGAATTCCCTAAAATGCATAATTACCAAAAAAGTTAATCAATACCTTCTATTGACTTTACAAAATTACAATTATAAACCTTTGAATTAATACGTGATATAAGCATAAAGAAAGTCACTAACCTAGTATTTTATTACTATCGAGTGGATGGGACTTGGATACCTTGGTGGGAAGATGGATTGGGTGGTTTACTGCAAAATGAACATCACATGTACAATTCGTGACAATGTACAAAAGTACATGCAATTATTTGACAAACTAATTATTATATATGCACTTTGAAAACCTCAGACTGCCTGAAAATATTTTTTATTAGCAAATCTGTAAAAAAGAATCAAAATGTAATATATATTATCTCCTCAAATAATATAAAATTTAATGACTCTATACACACATAAGTTTGTTAAATAGGAAGAGATTAATCTGGATTCAATACGTCAATTATGTAGAATGTAGAACACTTAATTGTGATTGTTACATTTGCATTTTGGAAATAAGGAGATAAACGTTCTATAAACATATCGGCGTTATGTACACATTAACATCAGAATATATTTTCGTATACAAATACAAGGAAGAAATCAATGTATATTGGGGGAAATCGATAGGGGAAACTGGGTACAGTTGATTCCTATGGGAGACATGGTACATCGATTTTACGGTACTTCTATGAACTCAGTATTTGATTCAACTAGCAACACTGGTTGTATATGACATGACTTAACCCTAGGTACCCTCTCCAGGGTCCAACGTACCCTATGCGTTTTTAAGTAGTGCTGTAACTTTTTTATAATGCGATTTAAACTCATGGCATAAGGGGGTAAAAAAACTTTAAATATTTGTAGACACAATAGGTCTGGAGAGAGAATTTTTTGTACACTAGTACTGAGCTGAGATTGGCACGAAGTTGGAACAGGGTTCGTAGTACCCTGGTGTGGCTAAATTGTAATTTTTCGTCGTCCGGGGTACTTTTTTTACACTTTTAATTCTTTTTTTCATTCACTTGGGTACAGACGACCTCCTGTATGTTCACGTAATTTGGTTACAAACAGATTTTCCAAGTACTTGAGTTGATATAGGATGCGCGCGTCCAAACAAAGGACGCGCTCACAACGCGTCTGAACACGTTTGTCTCGTGTACGATAAATATTTATTACTCAAAACCTTTTCTAACCATTTATTAAAATTTAATTAGTAGAATTTTACCCGTTACTACTAAACGCGCATTCATCAACATTTTTCGTCGTTTCAAATAAATATACTTTTTAGAGCAAACCACATTATACCATTTTTTTTGTTAGTTTGAAGTGGCATTTAAAAGAATCCACCGGTCGTTTTGTTTAAATTTTAATTTAAAAAATTTTACGATTTTTAATAAAAACCATCATATTTTAACTCTTTTTCGCGATATGATTTATTCTGCAGCTTATAATTTCTAAACAAATAATTTTTTTGCTTAATTTCTTTGCTATACGTCTTTTTCGGAATTCGGGGTATCGATTTCACTATAAATAAGCTTAAAAATATGCATTTAGTCGAGAGTTACGGGTCAGTAAAGTTTTAGAGTTCCACAGACCCTGGTATGGCGGGCATGGTAACCAAAAATAGGTGAGGGTACCTAGGGTTAACTTCACGTAGTAGTGATGATATTTGCCACGTGCGTGACGGGACATATGGCGGGTGGTTTTGTGATTTGCTGATTTCGTACTTCTTTTTAATGTGTTTTTTCCTATTGGTTTTCTTAAATTAGGTAATGGATAGTGATATTTTACAAATACGCATTTGTTTGCATGTCTAAAGCCGGGTACAGACTTGAGCACGAATGCGAATGAGGCAGGCTGAGGCCGCACCGAATGCCTCGAATTGCAAAAATACAGACTCCGCACGAGGACGTATGAAGCAAGTCGAGGCAACTGTTCGATGCTGCTCTAGTCGTTCGGAGTAAATCGAAGCGAACGAAAATGGCAGACGCAGACAATATTGCAGTGGCTTGTGCCAGTTTTATAGTTATATATAATTTATTTTAAAAAAAGAAAAAAGCGAAAAAGCAAAAGCGTTGGTGGTCAACGCAATTATTTAAATAGAAGACGAATAAATAATATTAACAACATCTTTTTATTAAATGATTTGTTGGCTGATAAAGAAAGTGGCCAATTCAAAAATTTTCTTCGAATGTCGGAAGATTTTATTTTTCTTTTGAACTCTATTAAAGAAAAAATATCGAAAAATGATACTACTTTTCGAAAAGCAGTCCCGGTTGAGAAAAGATTGGCTGTAACTTTGCGATATCTTGCAACTGGTGATTCCTTCACTAGTTTACAGTACCTGTTTAAAATATCGAAACAATTGATATCGCAAATAGTACCGGAAGTGTGCCAAGCAATAATTGATTGTCTCATCAGTTACGTAAATGTGAGTAAAAATATAATTATTATAATTATTAAATATATTAATATTCACTTCTGTTCGTGAATGACGTTCGTGCGCGACTGACTGTCGAATACGCGTATGAACACGTCCAAACTGAGCGCGAATTTTCTTTGATCGACCGACAGCGCTCGGCTCGGGCCGAGGCTGTGCGGCGAACGATCCGAGGCAGTTTGCCGTGCCTCGGACCAACGTCCACACTTGCATGCTCATGCGGCCTCGGCTTGCCTCATTCGCATTCGTGCTCAAGTCTGTACCCGGCTTAATAGATTTATTTTACAGTAAGTTATAGAAATACGTGTGTCGTATTTAAGTATTGACATAAATAAAATTATAATCTAATATCAGTGGGGAGACTTGGTACGATATAGTTTTGTTATGTTCAAAAGATTTAAAGCGTCGTCTACAATAGTCGCAGTCGCGGTCGCGGTCGCAGTCGCGGTCGTCTAGACGGTCGCAGTCGTCTAGACGGAAGCGTAGTCGCACAAATTGAATTGGACAGAGAAAACCTTAACCTAAACTGAAGGATCTGTGGAAATGTAATCTTGTGTAATTTGAAACCCACCCTTCTTTTTAAAAGTGTCTGCTTCCTGATTGGCCAATCGTTACTCTTCTTGCGACTTCGTAGACTGTACTTTCTATTGCGACTACGCTTCCGTCTAGTCGACTGCGACCATCTAGAATTCTAGACGACCGCGACTGCGACCGCGACCGCGACCGCGACTGTACGACTTCTTATTGTAGACGACGCTTAAGAAGTATCAAACTTGTTAGTTATGTAAGAACAAAAGATTACTTTGTTACGTTCAGAAGATTTAAGAAGTATTTTTGTTTATAAGCATATACAAATTAATAATAAAGGAAAATTAATAAGATGCTGCCAAATGTGGTTTGACCACTAATTAAAATAAAAACTGATAATTACTTACAAAAATTAAATGTTTTATTGTAAAAAATCAAAGGTTAGGAGACGTCAGCCCCTATAGATCATGTCATCCTACACGCCGGAACAAGTCACCCTCAATAGGGGACACATGGTACAATTTGCCACTTTTCAGTTTTAGTTCAATAACTTCTGTATTAACTGATTAATAAAAACGGCTTTATGATAACGTAAGGCCAACTAAATTCCTAACTATTTCATGGTATTAGATTTGAGATACACAATAAAATGACAAAAATAGCCCTTTAAAACAAAAGGGGAGATCAACTGTCCCCAGTTTCCCCTATATGTACATACATTGGGAGAAATTGCTACCCTCGATAAAAAAAAAATTATCCGGAAAGTAATTCTGTTCGGATATTGCGATTTTTTTTTATTTATGAAACAGTTGGATAAGAGCACTGAAAAGCAAAAGCGAAAGCTTTCTAGCGATGATAATATTACTATTTATAGCATGTTAATAGATTTATATGAAAAATTATGTTACGTGACAATTTGTATAAAATCGCAATTATTACTATAACAACAATGTAGTAGTTGCAAAAAAAGACTTTATATACTTTTGCAGAAAACTATCGCGGCAAAATACCTTAGAATAATAAATAGCGCTAAAATAGCGCTAAACAATACTTCAGCTTATGCTGTAATATTTAAAGTGAGTTACGTCTAAAAGTATCTCCCTCTCCTTCTTTCCCTCCCCTACGCTTCCTCTCCCTCTCCCTCTCTAACAGTTAAGGTAGTACCTCCGCAGAATCGTTTTTTTCAAGAATTTGTTAAAACTTGGCGTACATATTATTAGATATGTTGTCTAAACATCTGTGCAATTTAAATGAGATTTACCATCCCTAAGCAGAGATATTTACATTTGAAATTGGCATGATTTACATGTAATTCATGTACGAAACATGAATCAACGACACGTTTTTAATTCTACCGTCAAAACTACGTTTAAGAATTGAATAAAAAACAAGAGAATGCTAGAGAGGGATTACACGGATATTCTGAAAAAAATAGAGAATAGTTTACCATCTATTTTTGAAAATACAGCCTTGAGAAGCATGACATTTTTGGTATTATTATAGCGTCTTCCATTGGGAAAAACTCGCAGCACTGAGTGCAATTTTATTGTTGTAATATAAAAATCAGTTCACATATTTTCAGTGTTTAATGTTCTACTGGCAAAAACTTGTCAAATTAAACACATCAGTAGAACATTAAACACTAAAAATATGTAAACTGATTTTTATATTACAACAATAAAATTGCATTCAGTGCTGTGAGTTTTTCCCAATGGAAGACGCTATTAGATACATAAGATGTCAATATATCGATGTATCGCATATCCGACAGCATGTATGGTCTGTATACGTAACCTGTTCCATGTATTGGTGCACAGTACGGACAGTTGCAGCAAAAAGTTTACTCTCACCGGTGTGACAAAAATATAGTTAATAAAAGCAGTTATGCAATGATAAATAATATTCTTTGTATTATCTATTTATCTATTAGTACCACGTCGATATTATATATGTTTTATACATTTTTCTACGATGATCCGATTAAATTATCTATCTCTTAGACATGTACATGGGACGAAACTTTTGGCCGAGGTTGTCACGGAGGTACCACCTTAACCCATTTTGTACCAGTGGTCGATTTATCGACCAGTAACTTTCTTAATTTTTTTTTTATTGTTAATTTGTTTATCTAAAAAAAATTAAGAAAGTTACTGGTCGATAAATCGACCACTGGTACAAAATGGGTTAAATGATTCCTGCTTGTTTCATATCAAACAATCAAAGTATCATGTATTTTCAGAATCCTTCAAAAACAATGCCTTATAAGTAATATCATCGTTAACAGAATTTTCGCACAATGAGAGCTACAAATACAACGGTATCAATACAAGCTCTCAGATGTGTCGTAATGATTCACATGTGTGTGTATGAGTGTATATGTACGCGCACGTGTGTGCGTGTACGTGTGTGCGTGTATGTGTGTGCGTGTATGTGTGTGCGCGCGCTGTGTAATTAAGAATTAAATGTAAACAGTGTAAAAGACGATTTATTGTGGAGATACAGACCATCCTCACCTGGTAAACTTCCCTTGGCGCGGACCCCCCCACGAGCGGCCAGCCGCTGGACCCCACGGGCCCCTGAAGCTGCGGGGTTGCGTCCCCCCCTGACTGGCCCACGGGCTTGCGGGCCACCGATTCGGCCACGTGGCACTACTCCACGGCCACGACCAGCCTACCCAAATAATACATTCAAATTGTTACCCCATAATTTGTACAATTATTTGCGTTACATTTACGTTTCATTTAACTCTCTTTTCTTTTTCTTATACAGTGTCTTATTTTAATTGACCACCCCCAAAAACTTATTTATTTGTGATTTTAGAAAAAAATTGCTTCAGACAAAAGTTGTTTGGTTTAAAGGGGGACATATGATTCCAATGTGAATCATGCCGTAGGTCATTGTTTTCAAAAATTTTTAAAGGCGACTAATTTCTTAAATGGAACTTCATTTTTTCCTTGAGATTTATCTCAAGATTGTAGATCTCATCGAGACGTTTTCAAAACTACAATAAAGCTCTCTTTTGTGAAAAATTTCCTGAGGTGTTTCAAATTTTGTCGTGATATTTTTAATATAAAATATTTCGTAAAGTATTTACTTTTCGATGACTTTACCTTGATACTTTTATACGTAGAATAATGAAAGAAATCGATTGTTGTAAAAAAAAATTATTTTAAAAAATTCGATTGCATATTGCAGACGTATTCAATTTTGTAAAATTGGAAATTAATAGATATTACTAATAAAAATTAATAGATATTATTCGCTTCCTTTCATTATTCTACGTATAAAAGTATCTCAAGGTAAAAACATCGATAAGTACTTTACGAGATATTTCATATTTTATATTAAAAGTATCACGACAAAATTTAAATCATCTCAGGAAATTCTTTACGAAAGAGAACTTTATTATAGTATTTTGAAAGCGTCTCGACGAGATCTAAAACTATTATCTCAAGGAAAAAATCAAGTTCCATTTAAGAAATTAGTCGCCTTTGAAATTTCTTGAAAAAGACGACATCTACGACATGGCTCACATCGGAATCATGTGTCCCCCTTCAAGCCAAACAACTTTTGTCTAAAGCATTTTTTTTCTCAAATCAAAAATAAAGTTTCTGAGGGTGGTTAAAATGGGACTATGCATGTCTTCTGCCCTATATGTAATTTAATTATGCACATTATATCAAATAAAATAGTAATCCTTAAAAACGTAGTAGTAGTAGTAACAAGATACAATGAAAACAAGAATCAGTTGGTGTATCGCTGAACGATCGAAGTTTTTCCAATACATACACTACCGCTCATTAATTTCAATACACCCCCAGATTCGTTGATTTCTCTGTAAAGGATGAACGTGATACGTGTGTTTTGCACAGACATTCACCTGCTGTTACAATGATAACCGCTCTGTAAATTTCCATCGGTTTCGGATAATGCTACCGTAAAAATGGATCTCACTATTTCTTTTGCATGTGTAATGCTTCTGCAGAATATTAATTGCCCAATTTATACATTTATAAATATATAAATACGATGCATACGAGTGCTGAAAGTGTTTATAACAGCAAGTGCACTCATTTCTATGTAAAACACATGTATCACGTTCATCTTTTACAGAGAAATCAACGAATCTGGGGGTGTATTGAAATTAATGAGCGATAGTGTATATTGTGCATTTTATTTGTAACGCGCTATTTTTGGAACATAGACGTACATTCAAGGCTTTTATATATACGTATACATCCATCACGACATAGCGTGAAAAGAGACAAGTAAATAACAGAAAGAATGAGAGGGAAAACTAGAAAGTTATAGGAAAATTGTAGGAGTGAAGGGGAGGGGAAAGGAAGGGTGAGGGAGAAAGGGAGAGAGAGAGAAAGAGAGAGAGAGAGAGAAAATAGAGAGAAAGAAAAAGGAGAACGTGGCAGAAGAGGTAAATCTCCTATAACCAAATCTTTACTAACCACGTTTTTACATACAGCAGTAGGAGTTAGCAGAGTTATCCAATGTAGTAAAGCGAAAAGCGAACTGATTGGTTGGCGTAGGAACTTTTAAGCGACACAAGCTATTGCACTGGCAGCTAAAACAAAATTCAACCAAAAGACGTATTATATAAATAAGCGGCGCAGTATTGTTAAAAGCGTTAAAACAAATGTGATTTAAGCGTAAGCTATGGTTTTTATATACATGGATGTGAGGACGGTGGAAGGCCAAAGCGAAAACTGCAAAACATGTTCACTGGTGCTATATACGGGGGACGCAATCTTCTATATTCCATCATCTATCTCCGTTGTCTTTACTATACCTATGCACAATTTTCAGTGTACAAGTAATAAAATATCATTATAAGTAGGTATTATTAATCGTAATAATCGTCACGTAACACATACATATACGATAAACCATTTGCGAATAGGTTCATTCATTGATTCGAATAACGTTTATCACTCCTTAATTCCAATACTGCTGTTTATAATTTGCGATAAACTTTTCCTCTTGATAAAAATCAAATTAGCATATTGAATTTTTTTAAGTCAAGTCCATATATATGCTATATATGCTAAATATACAGGGTGTCTGGTAATAACCGCATCACCTCTTATGAACAAATAGAGCGAGTTAAATTGAATAGAAAAGTTTTCTTCTATCATTTTGCGATTTTCGTAATAATTAATAAAAATTTAATTAATATAGATCTACAAATGAGCGTACATCGCAAAACAGTAGACGACTTTGCTATTCGATTTAACCTACTCTACCTGCCTATGAGAAATAATACGGTTATTATCTGTATGTATCGCATACTTGGCTTATTGGGTGACTGTTCTTTAAATACAAGATATGCATAGTAGGAGTACAGGAATTGATTTGAATTTTTTTCTACAAAAAACTGAATTAAAGAATCCGATGTGCCCAACGAGCGTTATCGTTTACACACTTATGTTTAACAATACAGAATTGATATTGAGAAGAAAATAAAGTTTGAGGGTCTAAAGTAAAAAAAAAAAAAAAACATTCTTGAGTTAAATGAGGATGGAGATTCTATTCTATCGCAATCATTATTTATTTTCTTCGAATTAAATTTTTCAACTACAGGGAAATTGATTAAAAGATAAATATTTCTATATCATTTTTAATTAAAAGGAAATACATTCGATAATGCTACGTAAGGCAAAAGAGATGTACACGATAGCAATCTAATAGTAAAAATTTATGAAAGAAAAACAAGAAAACTGATACGTGAGTAAACATGATACGTGAGTATCGGATCGTGCAAATACAGTCAAATGAAAATGATAAATATGGAACATCTAGAAGAGACTAGTATATGTATACTCCTCGGGAAACAAAAGAAATCGTCGAATGTGATCGTAATCACGTTCAAAAGAAATAATAAAAAAGCAAAATTAATATTAGAATAAGGCGCAAGATAATGCGGCGATAATTTGAAGAAGGTTCTCCTCGTTTACCTATTTCTCTTCTAAAGCGACGGAGTTATAACTACATGTGTACATCATATAGCACGAGGAACATAGCATTGCCGGATAACATGTAAGAAACCTAAGTGCACATGTCATGTGTTATCGCAATAGCGAGACACTGCCAAGAGAAAAAGTTGATCGCAATATAAAAATATAATAAAAATAAAACAGTAAAATAATTTTTTCGCGCAGGGCGCCCATACGCTCCCTTTTGTCATGTTTGGATAACCCTGCAACTTGACATAGAAAAAGTGTAACATCATATCCGAGCCACGAGACGCAACGTCGCTCTAAGAAAAAAAAACAGATTACTCGTACATGGAGACTGGAATATAATAAAAGACGATGGCAATATATAAAAAGTCCTGCTACACTGCTTTCTGCCTACATCTGGAATTCTCTTGAAGCTGCGCTAGAATAATAGTGGCGGTGGAATAATATATGTTAGGGAACCCTGCAACATTATATAAAATGTGCGATCTTCTTCCTTGGGAAGATTTAGACATTTGTCTTGAGGTATCCGTTTTTTATTCCGTATATCTTTCCTGTCTTTTCTCTTTTCTTTTTATTTCTTTCTTTTCCTATGTTATATAACATATTTTAGTTTAAATTGCTTTTCCCGGCTGTATTTTGTTGGAAAATTTAGAATGGGTCTACCATGGCTCAGATATGATTTGCAAGCAATTTGAAAGTGGCAATGTGTTCGGGTTACAAGGTCTAATTTAGTATCAAAGCCTTCATGTTAGTATAGATTCATATAGGGTCTATATAAAAACAATAACGTTTATAGTGCGCTCTTAATAACATTCTTCCCTGCTTCCCCCCCCCTCTCTCTCTCTCTCTCTCTCTCTCTCTCTCTCTCTCTCTCTCTCTCTCTCTCTCTCTCTCTCTCTCTATCTCTCTCTCTCGCGCGCGCGCGCGCGCACACGCGCACACACATACAACGCACACACGAACACGCACGCACACACGCACGCATACACACGCACGCACACACACGCACGCACAAAAATCAGGGTTATATTAAGATGTATATCTCCCTGCGTTAATAGTGATTATAGTAAAGCTAGCGCATACCCAATTAGCCAGCGTTAATTTACACGCTCAGACAGAGAAAATATATGGACAGATATGTTGAGCTGGATGAAAAATTGGAGAGAAATACGAAGTATTAGGAGAATCCGCGAACACTGTGCCACAGTCAAACTACTGCTAGTATAAAAAAAATAATAATGATTTCAGGAACAAAAACGACTTTTTAGAACCATTAAAAAAGGCGACCCACCGGTTGAGGCTGCCTGCCTCTCCCTCTGGCAGGCGGCGGAGGCGGCGCATAATCGAAATAGTAATCTTCGTATCGATAATAGTCATCGTAATAGGGATCACTGTAGCCACCTCGATAATCCCCATAACCGTAATAGTCGTAATCATAATCTATAAAAACACACATTACAAATAGACCCAAATTTAGCCACGATATATCCAATTGACAACTTACTCAGATATAGTAATACCATTTCAATATTATAAGAAAGGCATGCCGGGAAAAGATAATTTCGAAAATGCCAATATAATAGAAATAAAAGAGAAAGAAAAACAAAACAAATTTAATCGTATATCGAGAATAAAAATATCTGTGTGGAAAATATGGTCTTCGACAAAAAGAAGAAAATAATTGTAAACACTCAGTATACACTATACATATACAATACCGCACAAAACTGCGTAGTGATTACCCTACCACCATCACATTTCCTGAGATAGAAAATTGCAAGGCCATTCGAAAATTTCACATTTATTCCAGATAGAGTGTTACTAAACTATAAAATAATCCTATTCGAAAAAAGTGAATAACAGTATTTCAAATATTAATAAATATAAAAAAAATAATTTAATTTAGTAATAAAATGCAATTTTTAAACACAGATTCTTAATCATTTCTAATCTTCCAAATTTCACCAGGACATTTATTGCTAGACATTTATAAAAACTGTGTGGGGAAAAAAAGTGAATACCCTATAATTTAGAAAATACTTAAAATGTTGAATGTGAAAGAAAAGTTTATAGATTTTGGTGGAGAAAATTAATTTTCTATGACCTCACAATACGAGTATGCACTTAAATTGGACATTTAACTTAACATAAAAAGGAAGAAAATACACAATACTACTTATGATACTTTACAACTGTTGCATTCATCATTCATCATCACGGCTTACCTATTTCCTGGAGAGCTGTAAACAGATTTTTGAATTGATGATGCATCATACTAGATACACGAGGTTCACACACATTCACGTAAACAAAAATAAATAAAAAAAAATTATATGAAAACTGTTTGCCTTAGCGATGCATATGATATCCTGTGCACTACCACAAAATAATTTTCACTGGAGCACCAAACAAAAGTACAAAACAAATAAGAAAAAATACATGCAATTATCTTTTGGTTAAAAAAAAGAAACAGGTATCACAGGAAGTGGTAGTGGTAGGGCAATAAGGTATTCATATTACACAAAATGCTAAGCACACATCTAACATACATATATGTATCCACATACACATGTGTAGGGGGATGAGGTGTGTGTGTGTACGCGCGTGCGCGCGCGCTTGTGTGTAAATATACAAAGTACAGATTAACAATATATAGTTGTGATTGTCATTCTTGTATAATTGAGTAAAATTATTCAAAAAACTAAAGAAATGCATATGTGAATATTTCAAAACTAAACTCAGATCAGATACAATACATAAATTATAAATAAGGAAATTTGGTACTTTAAGTTGTCTTCGCAACATTTAATGATTTATCCCTCGCTACAACCTTATAAAACACTTTGGGCCATATTCTCAACTCTCTTTTATTGATAAAAGCGCGCTTTTATTTCTAAAATGCTATAGTATATGTAACATGAACTATAACATCTCAGAAATAAAAGAGCGCTTTTATCGAAAAGATTTAAAGTGTAAAATTTAAGCTTTAAGCCTCAAGCCGTATGAAATTGACAAATCACAGTCGAATGTGAGCAGAATATTTGACTGTGATTTGTCAATTTCTTACGGCTTAATGCTTAAAACTTAAATTTTACGCCTTAAGTTCTCATTGTAGACTCCGCTTTAAAGAGCAAAAGTAATTTATAATATCTCACAATATAACATGTTTCTATATGTCACATAATTTACATAAAAATAATTTTATAAATGTATCAATTTAAAGACTGATATTCTCAGAAAATATTTAAAAATATGTTATACCAAATAATCTATAATTATTCACAGATTTTACATCAATTTGCCAATCTTATGTCGGAATATATTTATAACAACAAAATATAAAAAATGTAATAAAATATAAAATAATATAAAATATAATAAAAGGATAAAAAATGATATCGGTCAAGAAGATAAAAAAAAAAGATTTTTATCGAAAAAAACCATAATATAATAGGAAATGCTCAGTATTTTTTACTCACACGTTCAAAGTAATCTATCATGCGCGTAAGCCAAGGTATGTAATGAAATAATGAAAAATTCCCAAAACCATGCGGATATTTAGGGTAAGGTTGCCTATATTGTACCGGCTCCTAAATTGTACCATCTCTATATTTCATATATCCGAAGGCGCTAAGCCTTCGGATTATATGAAATATAAAGATGGTACAATTTAGGAGCTGGTGCAATATCGGCAACCTTCCCCTATATTATATTTATGATATATTATGTAAATATTATGAAAAATATTAATATATAACTATTTTTAATATACTAAATATTCTCAATTAAAGATAAAGAAAAATCAAATAAAAATTCTACGAAAAAAAAGGAAAATTATGTACAATTAATAATATTAAAATTATATATATAATTGTATTGTATCTTCTCATAAATTTTATATACCTAGCAAATAAACTACGTAGATTAATTGATATATATCTATTAATTCAACATATATTTTATAACGTTGTATAACTATTAACGGCAAAATTTCTAAAACCTCAATAAAACTATAATTAATGACTTATTAATTTCCTAATCCTTCTTATCATGTATGAAATGTAACACAACCTTGATATATCATATTAGCTTTACTAGCTAGCTAGATCTATTTTTAGTATCATCTCGATATATATTATTAAATATCTTACGGTCCAAGCATAATAAATAATTCAATAGTGATATTATAGATAAAAGAAATATTTTATGTTTAAATGGAAATTGTTACTGCCTGAGAAAAACAAAATTACACAAGCACACGTATATCAATATGTGAAATATATAGAATCATTGAAATGTTTATTAACACGAAAATTAAAGTTACTGTTCTGTTAGGACGCTCGAGAAAAATACACGAACAGTGCAACAAAAAAAAGAATCGAAATTGGTACTAACCATAATCGCCTCGTCCCATCTGTCCACGCATACCTGCACCGGTGCCTCGAGGTCCTTGTGTGGGCCCACGAACTGGCATTGGTCCTCCCATCATACTCGGATGAGACGGAGATCCACTGTAAAAGGAAAAACGCCTTTAATTTAAATTCTAGTCAAATAAATAAAATAAAGCAATTAAAGGTAGAGTATAATGATACACAAATGCTGCAAATTAATTATAAGTAAATATAAATGTCGATAACTTACCCGCCTCTACCCTGTAACATTTGCATCATTCGTCTTTCCCTGGCGCGCAGCATCTCTTCCTTCTTCTTCTTATCAGATGGTGGTTTTGCTAATGAAACTTCTATGTGGGATCCACCCATTTCCTTACCATTTAATTCATTCATTGCCTTAAGAACACACATACGTATATTTAAAATTAATCTTTACTAGAAATTGATTGTTTGATTAAGTGCAACTTAAGATATTTTTACCTTAACAGCATTGTCTCTATCTTCAAAATGTATAAAGGCATAATCCTTGATTTTTTTTACTCGCTCAATTTTTCCATATTGTTCAAAGCTTTCCTTCAGTTTCTCTTCAGAGCAATCTTGCGTCAAATTTCGTACATAAAGCACACGTACCTGAAACAGAACGATTTTATAATAATTTATTTAATTAATGCAAGAATTAAAGAACCGTATAATGATAAAAATAATTAAAATTGATCATATTATCACTCATTTACTTTGGACATGGTTTGTTCGTCTGGCTCCTCTTGAGGATCAGCCCAATCAACAATAATATCACATCCCCAAACTTTGATACGTCCAGTGCTCAATCTTCGCTTGGCTAAGGAAGCTGCTTTGTGAGATTCGTATTCCAAAAAGCAAAAACCTCTATTCTTCTTTTTGTCGTCTGGCGAGCTGTAGATAATCACCTCTGTCAGGCCAGCTATATGTCAAAAAAACCATACAAAAAGCAGGTGAGATTTACTCAAACTTGATAAGATACTCGCAAAATTTTAAGAACGCTACTATATATGATAAAAAAGATAAATAGTGTCAAAACAAAATATAAATTCAAGCAGCTATTATAATTTTATGTACGATGTTTGCCGTAAAAAATTTCTACTTTATTTTCAAGTAAATATGATAATTATATTGCCTGTCTTGAATATTCTTATATACTTAAAATATTCATATAAATTATATCTCATTATAATAATCATTTTATTATAGAAAATAATTATTATAAATTATTTTATATGTAGGTATTTATATTTTGAATAACTACACACATATGTAAAAATATTGTTATAAAAATTTATGCTATCATACGTGACTTGATTTTTCACAACAAATATGGTTCTATATCTATATTTAACAATAATAAAACTAAATAAAGACAAAAACTATATATAATAATTACATTAATGTGTCAGACGCTACATTAATCTGCAAGATTCCTAAAGCACTTAAATATGTATATCTTTGCAATATGAAATTACTTTATCATATTGTTTATCAAATCTTCTCTGAACATTATTTCTCATTAATATTTTTATAAATTTTATAAATTTTTTTTTTATTATTTACACATTTAGAGACCAAACAAATTTAACATCTAAAAAAAAGAAGAAAAACAAGCTTTGGAAAACAAATGTATCAAGTAAAATTTTATTAAAGGAACTATCTCAGTATTAAATATAAAGGAAAAAAACAAAAGAGACATTGCTTCATCAAATGCTCACAATCTATGTCATAATAAAATTTCAAATAAAAAGCTACAGAAAATCAGGATTAAAAGAATAGAAAAAATACAGACACTATTAATAACTACAAAGAGAGAGATTGCAAGCTCTAAATTCTGTACAACATTTTTGATATACACATATGTTCTTTATCACTTTTACTGAATCTGAGTATTTTTTGGAGAGTTTGAGAGGATTATTCGATTTAAAAGGCATATAAATATTATTAAGTAGAATAATTTTCATGCTATTAGAATTCTCATGCATTCCAATGATTCAATTACATGTACATAAAGAGATTGACATTTTTATATTATATATCCTTCATCTCTCTGTCTTTTAATCCTAAGATATGGGTATCATTCGTATCTCCCAATCTGATTTCATGCCAATCTAATTTGACAGATCTTTTCTAAAAATAGCAGTAAAAGTACTGAAAGATTGTCAAATACAAAGTAGTATAACAATTTCCATGAGGCAACTTAATTAATCTGACATCATCTCTCTGAACTTTTTTTTTTCAGAGACAGTCTTTCTCTCCTTCCTCTCAGTTTAAAAACTATAGTACTTGGATAAAACAAGGCATCTTACACATATTTTAAATACTAAATGTAAGCAACAAATCGATTTCACATGTATTAAATTCATAAAGTAGAATAAAGTAATTTTTATGTGATTACTAATTTTATTAATATGTATAAAAATGATTTATTTATAACAATTTTTTCATTATTCATTAAATGAACCGATTCTTTTGTTTTCTTGTCTTTCAATTATATGTCATGCTGTCTATTATATCATACAAAACATGTGGAAATAAAATGTTTAGATGCCTTGTATCTTTGTGTATAGATTGCTCTTTTAAAATTAATTTTTAAATTATCCCTATGTGAATTTAACGATTTTCTTTATTATTATTTTTATATATTAATCTCCTCTCTGTGTCCATATACTAATGTTACATGCAAAAATCCTATGCACATACATACGAAATATAGTAATAATGATCAGACACATTCATTCAATCACACTGATCATTCTTTTCTCTCTCTCTCTCTCTCTCTCTCTCTCTCTCTCTCCTCTCTCTCTCTCTCTCTCTCTCTCTCTCTCTCTCTCTCTCTCTCTCTCTCTCTCTCTCTCTCTCTCTCTCTCTCTCTCTATCTCTCTATCATATTTACATTTATTCTACATAAAAACAATGTTTTTCTTTTGAGAAGAGTGATTTCAGTCAAATTGTCTAAAAGTCGGATATGTTGTAGTTTATAACCTCCTGATCAAAAGTCCCAATGGGTACAATCTTCGAAAATCGACAGTTTTTTGCTGTAACGGTTCGAAAACGGCAGTATTAAATTCACGTACGCTGGAGATATTGACCACTTGACTAGTTCGGCATTAAAACATGTGGAAATATGCTTGTATGCTGGTTTATGCGTGAATATGTGTGTGTTACAGGTCCAATTCTTTAATTTTTTTACCTTTAATTTTTTATTTTTTTACATTTCCAGTTTTTTATTTATTATTTTTCTTTGCTTTTTTTATACGCTTTTTATTCTAAAGTTTAATATATTTTTTGCAGTGTGTTTCGTCATTTTTCTCGACTCAAGGAATGTCATCACTAAAAAAAATAATTGGAAATTGTACATTAACACTTACACGCATATACATATACAATACATACACGCACGTTCGCGCACACATACACACACTCATGCATACACCAACATACAAGCATATTTCCACATATTACAATATCGAACTAGTCGATATCTCCAGTAGCATACGTGAATCCAATGATGTCGTTTTCGAACAGCTATAGCAAAAAATCTGTCCATTTTCGAAGATAGGCCAATATTCATAAGTCAAATCTTAAATTGAAGATCGTCTTAAGTCTGGTCAAAGGCAGTCTTAAGACTCCATCCAGTCAATGAAATAATCGTATTAGCATCTTAAGACATTACAAGCCGATCTTGAAATAAGATCCGACTGAATACCGGCCATAAACTACAACACATCCTAGTTTTTCATCGTTGGAACTTATTACAAGACAGTCTTAAGTAATGTCTTAAGATGCTAATACAGCTTGTGATTGGTTCATAACATCTTAAGATTGTACTTAAGACGGTCTTAAATATATAAGATCTGAACTATATGAATACTGGCCTTAGACAATTTGGCTGAAACCACTTTTCTACAAGGTTTGTGCGGGGTCATTTTTACCATCTAAAAAATTAAAGATCATAATAAACAAACAACTGTTCATTCATGAAATGCGATCACGTTTCTATCTTAAAAGGGTAGACAATCTTGACAAGTAAATAATCAACCTTTTTTTTTAAGTTAAATATTTAAGAAATAAAAAACTGGAAGAATTTGAAACTTTGGCACATAATTCTATATTCTTTTATAGTTATTTAAAAAAATCATTAAAAAATAATAATGAGGGGATTATTGATAATGAAGAAAAGCAGTTCAGTAGCTGGTGGTGGACATAAAATCTCGAAAACGGCTTCAACAAATTTCTTCAAAAATTTGTTACATGTTAAAAACAATATTTAAAATGTGTCGAAAGCATAATTTTGCAAAAAAATCTTTAAAAAAATAAAAAATATTTTAGTTGCAAAAAAAGTGCAAAATTGCATTTTCTTCAATAAAATTAAAAAGAAAATTTTTTTTATAATTTTGCTTCCAGTACATTTTAGACACTTCTAGATTATGAATCTGTTTTTTGAGTTTGTTCTAGATTTTTCGTTTCTCGGGAATCATATCCACCAAAATACTCAGTCTTTTATTTCTTAAACATATAACTTAAAGAAAAAAAAGATTAATTTTTTCGCTTGTCAAAGCTGTCTACCCCCTTAATACATATATTAATACATATACTCGTGTGTAAAAGATCAATATATTTTCCATTTTAAAACATAAATAAAGTAAAACTTTTAACATTTCATAAGTACGTATAAATAAAAGAATTAACGAATGATACTGACTGCTATAAAATTTGCATTTCAACTTTGAATTTTGTGTCCCAAAACCAAGTACTCGTAATTCCCCAAAACTGTATAAACTATAAAGTACAAAAACCATAGACGTATATAATAGACTGAACATTCCTATTGGAGAGCTGTCCGGAAGATCTAACAAACAGAGATATGCTTGCTGAGATGCTCTTCTTCTAATTGTGTGGTTGGTGGGGAGAAGGAAAGGTGGAGAGACAAGGAAAACATCCCAGTAAGCATATATCTCTGTCAAATCAAATTAGAATAAAACGCCATTTACGGTCAGAGCATGGATCTTATTAGCCTAATACTATTTCTGTGTGAATACACATATTACTTTTTTCCAACCTTAGAAAACTGCGTGCCGACTAGGTTTGTCAGACTTACAACACAACTCCTATTGGAACAGTAAAAATTCCCTCCCTTCTGCCTAGTTAAAAATCGATTAGATTTAACTTTAATGCTAATAAACAATTAATATTAAGACCATCATGATATACAATCAACAAAAAAGAAGAAAACTGTCATTTACGGTTCAAGCCTAATTTAGTAGCCTAATAATATTTCTATATATGTATTTTATACGCGTATTTTCTTATAAAACTGCGCGCCGATAAGTTGTCGGACTTGAAACACAGTTATTATTGGAACGTTAAAAATCCCCTACCCTCCCTAATTAAATCGATATCGATTTAATTTTAATGCTATAAGCATCTAAATCACTGTAATTTGCGGTAAATGTAATCATTGCGATAAATATTACAACATGCCTTAGTGGTCGAATTGGTACGACACTCACACGAGAAATGCGGAAGGTTCCAGGTTCGAACCCTTTCGAACCCTGGCTGAGGTAATATTTTTCACAATAAATTTCTAACTAGAGGAAGGGAGGAAAATTTTAATACTCCAACAAGAGCTGTGCTGTAAGTCTGACAAACCTAGTCGGCGCGCAGTTTTCTAAGGTTGGAAAAAAATAATATTCACACAGAAATATAAGTATTAGGCTACTAAGATCCATGTTCTGACCGGAAATGGCGTTTTATTCTAATTTGATTTGTACATCATAACGGGACAACTCTCCAATGGCAATGTTCAGTCTGTTACATCTATGATAAAAACACACTCACTCACTCACTCACTCACTCACTCACTCACTCACCCACTCACTCACTCACTCACTCACTCACTCACTCACTCACTCACTCACTCACTCACTCACTCACTCACTCACTCACTCACTCACTCACTCACTCACTCACTCACTCACTCTCTCACTCACTCACTCACTCACTCACTCACTCACTCACTCAATCACGCACGCACGCTCACTCACGAACGCACGCACTCAAGCACTCTCTCCTCACTCTCTCACTCTCTCACTCTCTCAAGCTCTCACGCTCTCACTCTCCCTCTCTCACTCTCGCACCTCCTCACTGACTGCTCACTCTCTCACTCTCTCACACTCTCTCTCACTCTCGCACTCTCTCACTCTCTCACTCTCTCGCACTCTCTCACCTCTCACTCTCTCACTCTCTCCCTCTCTCACTCTCTCACTCTCTCACTCTCTCACTCTCTCACTCTCTCACTCTCTCACTCTCTCACTCTCTCACTCTCTCACTCTCTCACTCTCTCACTCTCTCACTCTCTCACTCTCTCACTCTCTCACTCTCTCACTCTCTCACTCTCTCACTCTCTCACTCTCTCACTCTCTCACTCTCTCACTCTCTCACTCTCTCTCTCTCTCTCTCTCTCTCTCTCTCTCTCTCTCTCTCTCTCTCTCCCTCTCTCTCCCCCTCCCCCCCCCCCCCCCTCCCCTCCCCTCCACCCCCGTTCTACTACCATACACACATACCATACCGTACACATACCGTATGCATACGCGCATTTTGCGTGTAGTACGGTATGGTATGTGTATATGTACAAAGGTTGAATAGGTATGTGTATATGCGTTCGTGTGTATATGCGTATGTGTACGTGTGGATAGATGAATGGATGGAGGGAAAGAAGCAGAGAGGGAGGGACGGATAAATGGATAAATGGATAGATGTATGGACAGGTGTATTAATGGACAGATGGAAAAGCGCGCGCGCATTCGTGTGTGTGTGTGTGTGTGTGTGCGTGTGTGTGCGTGCGTGTGTGTGTGCGCGCGCGTGTGTGTGTGTGTGTGTGTGTGTGTGTGTGTGTGTGTGTGTGTGTGTGTGTGTGTGTGTGTGTGTGTGTGTGTGTGTGTGTGTGTGTGTGTGTGTGTGTGTGTGTGTACGTATCAAATAAAATAGCAGTATAAACTCGGTTGGTTGTAGGACACAATTACGATTATCTATATATTCCAACTGTACACGTTTTACAAACAGAAAGTTATTAGAAATGAAAATGAAGGAATTGCATGGTGAGAAGAGTTCACATTTGGCTTATAAATAAATTGGTCAGCGTTACCAAACATCAACAATATTTTCGAAAATCAACAATAAAAATTTTGTTTCTCCGAATACCAATTTACAACAAGGTTTTTGTTCCACATTTATGCAAGAGGGCTGGATTTAACCCACCTGGCACCTCTGTTACCGACTAAAGAAAAACACCTGATTCGTTATAAGATGATAAAATTTTTGTCCCATCTCTCCCAGAGAACTTCCATTGGTTACTGCTTGCTGATTTAAGGACAATTGTCAACTTACGTGCGTGCTTTGTAAACTCTTCGAACAAGTCATCTCGGTCTCGATTCTTTGGAATATTTCCCACAAACAAGCGGTGATTGTTATAAGATACGGTAACACCAATCTTTTTCCCTTTCCGAATCTCATAATCATTCAGCTGTAAGAATAATGTGGAAGGAGAGTGCCAATTAAGCTTGCCATTTATGATTTCACCTGCTTATTGGCTGTCTGAACATGGGATTTCATTAAGTGTCTTTTAAGGGAAAGAGCGATTTAGGGCGCGAGGGAGGGGGAAGGGGGATAGGAAGATTTTATATAAAAGGACCAAAAACATTATTCAAAGGGTCACGGGTAACGGTCATTTGATAGTTTGAGAGGATCGACATCATACAGGGTGGGTGGGAGTGCCTGTCCGTTTGTTAGCGAGCCAAACGCCCCAGCGGTCCACGCAAATCTCCCATACCCCCAAAGCTTAAAGACTTAGTGATGAATCACATTTGCATATCGCAAAATTGCAATGGTGCAAGACAGCATATATTTTTCTGTCAATACATAAAATAATTCTTAATCTAAAAGTATCGTACGGCTTCCACATTTTCTCTTTCCATTTCCTCGCTTCTTTTTTACTATTCCAAAAAAAGAAGACGAAGAAGATATCAGTAATAAAGATTGATGAATTGATCAGTTGCGATAAATTCGAGGACGGGAAGATCAAGAGGATGATAAGATAAATGCATGTAGAGTAGGAAGCAGATAAACTTATAAGTCAACCTAAATATGTGAGGAAAAGAAGACTTGGACCAGAGAGGTGTTACTGTTCACTAATAAACCGAGAGGCAAGGAGACTGACCAGAACTAAAGGTGCATAAGGTATATTCGCAGATCACAGGATCAATGTGATTCTTGAATGCTCCATAGTTCCATACCATCTACAACCACTACTTAAAAGCTAGCACTGTTATACAATACAGGTAGACAGGTAGGTAATAGGTAGGTATAGGTAGGTACACACGCCTCGAATTCACTTTACCTGTTAATTTACCAAATTCCTCCAAGATCTCCTCTTTGCCTTTTGACTTTGGTATGTTCCCCACGAAAAGTCGTAGATTAGGAACGCTAATGTTTACTTTCAGACTCTTGCCGGGTTTTATTTCGTGATTATCGAGCTGTGGGATGCAGAAAACAGACACATGCCTAATTTTGTTCCAATGAGGCAGTTTTGTGGTTTTTAAGATAATTACAGCAGATAAGACGGAATTTGGGAAAATTTTTCTAAGTATGCAATTTAATATGAATATTAATTATTAGATAACAACGTGGCGTGGGTTCACGAAAGCGAGAAAGTGGCATGCGCTTTGTCGCTCGAGTCTTCACAATATAGGAAACCGGCCTTTCACGTATCATGAACTCCTGCAAACAAATTTTAAGCCTACCAATTTTCAGAATTTTGTTACAAAAATTGTCACTGTCCAATGAGAATCAACCAATTAGATAAATATACCCCTAACCAATTAGACCATACAATCATCATGATTTTCAGAAAGGTTCTCCACTCCCAATTTTGCCCACTGAGCAAAGAGGAGAGCTGGAAAAGAAACTCATCCATAGGACATAATTAATATATATTTTTCAGTGTTATTAAATATGTAGGATCAGTTGGATATAATTGCGTATTTAAACACGAATAAATGGTCAGGGACATATACATATAAAACATATATTATGTGGGTTGTTCCTACGTATGTGTGTGTACGTGTGTAAAAAAATTAAATATAGTTTCCATTTATTTTACATATAGGGTATCTCACCTAACTTGAACACTTTAAATATCTTTGCTATATTTAATATAAATAATAGATTAAGTTCCAATTATGTTCTAAATAATAGGAAAAAAATAAAGCTATAAGGTTTGGTAGTTTCAAGAAGCACGTAATGTAATGACAATACTTTTGTTGTGCGTGAAAACATAAAGTAGATTTCAAGGACAACTCTTTTTCTTAATAGAAATATACATGATTTTTCTTACATAATATGAATCTTCTTATTGTTGGTCATTCTGCATATAAAAGTATTAAGGTAAAGTAATTTATGGAATTAATTGTTTTCGAGATAGTTTACATTTCGTGGCAAACTATATCACAGCAAAGCATTATATTTCATAAACAATTGATTTTTTAAATATTATCTTAATACTTTTATATTCAGAATAACTACGAGAATTACATGTAAAAGTCAGATGTTCGATTTATAAAAATAAAATTGCCCTTATAAAATCTCCTTCATTATGTACAACAAAAGTATTATCATTATGTGTCCCTCAAAACTATAAAACTATGGCTGCGTTCCAATATTCACTGCCCCGGTACTACAAATCTATAATTTGCGCCACGTACAGTATATAGATTTCCAGTGCTGACAGTGAATATTAGAACGCACAGCCTATGTAACTTCAACAATTTTTTCTTATATATATTGGTTAGAATAGCAGATATTTAAAATGCTCGAGTTAGATGATAGATTTTGTATATGCATCACATAGACATACACATACGTGTGCTCTTTCTCTCTCCCTCCCCCTCTCCCCTACCCCCCCTTACAAGTAACCTTTCCCAAGTGACACACGCCGATATTTTTCATCTTTTGGGATGTGATTCAGAAACTCAAAAGATGATTATTTATGCCAAAAAAATTAGCTCAATATTATTTAGACCACTTATACAAGGTGTTATCTTATTAATGATATAGGAAGGTATAATTAAATATCTCGCAAACAACGCATTTGCGAAAAAAGTATTTTAAACAAAAGTTGCTTGGTTTCAATGGACATAAGATGATGACATTTGCTTGACCTAGGGAGCTCCTCCGAAGATCACGATAAGGTCGCCTCTAACTTTTTCGATAAAATCAAAAGACCTAGGTCAAACAAATGCCATCATCTTATGTGTTTATTCAAACGAAGCAACTTTCGTTTAAAAAAAACTTTTTTCGCAAATGCGTTCTTTGCGAGATATTTGATCATACCTTTCTATATTATTAAAAAGAAAATACCTTGTATAAGTGGTATAAACAATATTGAGCAAATTTTTTTGGCATAAATATCTAATCATCTTTAGGATTCCTGAATCACACTCCAAAAGATGAAAAATATCAGTGTTTCACTTGAGAAAGGTTACTTCTCAGAACATATATACCCCCCTCCTCCCTCTCTTCCCCCTGCTTTCATCCTCATACACACAACGAATATGTATGTATATGTGTAAAACTTCAATTTTTTTCTAAAATTGGAAATATAATTTTTAAAAATGTGTAAATTTGAAAAAATTATTAAAAAGTACGGACTTGATAAAATAATAACACGTCTGCGTTAAATCTACTGGGAAACAAAGAAATATAAAATAGATAATACAGAACAAGCCACATAGGAATATATTAACACTCATCCGAAATGTTCAACAAAGAAAACGTGTGTGTGTGTGTGGTGTGTGTGTGTGTGTGTGTGTGTGGTGTGTGTGTGTGTGTGTGTGTGTGTGTGTGTGTGTGTGTGTGTGTGCGTGCGTGCGTGCGTGCGTGCGTGCGTGCGTGCGTGCGTGCGTGCGTGCGTGCGGAGCACACACACACCCACACACACACATTGAATGTATCTTCACAACATCAATATAATTATATATAACTTTGTAGCTGTAATTCATTAAAATACTGGCTATTTAAAAAAAACAAAAGATATTAAAAATTAAACATACAACATTGCAAAGAAATTAAACTTCTATATTAATTTATAAACATTTCAGAAGAGTGCTATGTTGGTAGCAATAACAATTTTGTAACATTTCTAAAAATTTTGAAAATAAAAGAAATAAAAGGAATCGAATCGTCTATGTGTGTGTGACAATACGTTAATAACTAGGACAAGAAAGAAAAAAAATAATTTTACATATTGTACGAAATATACACAAATAATTATATGTTACAAGAAGAAAAAATATTAACATACCTCTCGAACAGCCTGCTGCGCAGCTTCCCTGTTAGTAAATGTGATAAATGCGTATCCTCTGTTAGAACCTGACATGGGATCCATCATCAGTCTCAAGTCCCAAATCTTTCCGCATTTCTCAAATAACGGAATTAATTCGTCTTCATACATGTCTTTTGGGATTTTGCCACAAAATACCTTTTTATAAAAATATTAGACATAATAAGTTTAAAAAATAATAAACAACTTATATGAAGATATATAACATATTTCCTTTAATGATTAATGCACTATATACGTGTTGAGCTTTTTGATAATAATGCAAACTCCAAGATTGTATATAGATCACATGGTACTCTTTTTTCTTATGTTGAAAAATTTATATATCAAAAGAGATGATTTAAAAATAGAAATACAACATATTACACATGCTATTTGTATATACATGCACACACACACACACACACACACACATACAAAATATATATATATGTATAGGGTGATTCAGAAATTCTTGTACTAACTTTGGTGACGAGTCCTCCACACAGACAAGAAAAAAATATCATATACACATATATCCGAAAATACCTGATTTATAAGTTATAATCGAACGATTATATTTCAGGCTTGCACATTCGCCTGACCTATATCCATTCGATTTTTATCTGAGGAGACACTTAAAAGCCATAGTTTATGCAAGTAAAACTGTAAATAAAGAGACGCTTCATCAACGCGTCGTAGATGCCTGCGAAATCATCTGCAACCTTCATGGGATCTTTGAAAAGGTGCGAGTCTATGATCCGACGTGTCCATGCATGCATTGAAGCAGATGGAGGACATTTTGAGCATTTGTTTTGAATTATAAGTAGATAAGCAATTGAAAATGTATTACATTAGTCATGTGTCACTGTAGATATATCCTGTTAGTTTTTGTCGAATGTAATCTTTTGCTTATAACTCATAAATCAAGCATTTCTGTATAAATGCGTATGACATTTTTTTCTTGTTTATGTGTGAAGAATTCATCCTTAAAGTTTGGTATAAGTATTTTTTAATCACCCATAACGTGTATATGTATGTGTGTACATATATATATATATATATATATATATATATATGAGCAAAAACGCCAAATCGGGAAATCGTTTTGGATTCGACTATCGCGGATCTTTTTGCAATCCACTCAGCTTGTACTCCACGTTGAAAAATAAGTCTCCAAATTTTTTCATATTTTTTTCTCACTTACTTTTGCTACAATCCTATGGGGTATTATAGTTTTTCTGCTTCCTTGTTTTTTAATTCATTTATCTTTAGTGCTTTGCTGCGCTAAAAAAATTTTTGAAAAATGTTTTTATGTGAAAAAAACTCAGCTTTTCGAAAAAAATATTGATTTTTTATTTAAGATTATTTAAAGCCACTAAAATTAAGTTTTAAGTCGAAAAAGCTGTTTTTTGCCGTTGCCCAAATTTTGAAAATTTTTTCGATATTTTTTTCGAAAAACGGAGAAAATTTTACATAAAATATGTGAAATTTAAGTTGGGATCTCTGTAAAAACTCGTGAAATAAATAAAAAAGTAAAAATTTTTTTTACACTAAAAATTCCAGTTTAATCGTGCATATTTCATATGAGAGTCCATTTATTTAAATATTAAAGTTTTCAAACACACATGAAGTGCAGATTATACCGAATTTTGTTAAGAACGTGTTAAAAATAATTAAAAAAATTTAGACAACCTTTTAATGTTAATGACTTTAATTCTAATATTCCAGTTTAATCAAGTCTATTACAAAATCAAAATAATTAAGTCAAAATAATGTTTTCAAGAACACATGGAATGCTTTGTCACTAACATTAAATCATCATTTTCCAACATTTTTTACAAACTTCCTTATTTGAAATTCAAATAGTGAATATCTAAAGGACTGAAGTACTGTAAACTTTAATCGTTATTAAAATATCTATTTCCAATTCGAGAAAGGAAACTAATATTTTTATTTAAAAGCTGAGACTTATTTATATTAAGAAAAAAAAACTTTTCAACCAAAGAAAAAGAAAACTTAAAAAGTTGTCTAAATTTTTTTTTATCATCCTTAACACGTCAAAATTCGGTATAATCTGCACTTCATGTGTGTTTGAAAACTTCAATATTTAAATAAATGGACTCATATGAAATATATATGCACGATTAAACTGGAATTTTCACTGTGTGAAAAAAAAGTTTTCACTTTTTTATTTATTTCACAAGTTTTTACAGAGATCCCAACTTGAATTTCACATATTTTATGTAAAATTGTCTCAGTTTTCCGAAAAAAATATCGAAAAAAATCCTCAAAATTTGGGCAACGGCAAAAAAACAGCTTTTTCGACTTAAAACTTAATTTTATATAATGGCTTTAAATAATCTTAAATAAAAAATCAATATTTTTTTCGAAAAGCTGAGCTTCTTTTACATAAAAACATTTTTCAAAAAATTTTTTAGCGCAGCAAAGCACTAAAGAAAAATGAATTAAAAAACAAAGAAACAGAAAAACTAAAATACCCCATAGGATTGTAGCAAAAATAAGTGAAAAAAAAATCTGAAAAAATTTGGGGGCTTATTTTTCAACGTGGAGTACAAGCTGAGTAAATTGCAAAAAAATCCGCGATAGTCGAATCCAAAACGAGGTCCCGATTTGGCGTTTTCGCTCATATATATATATATATACATATATGTGTGTGTTTACTTATTCATTTTATTACTTATTTATTTACTTATTTATATGTGTATATGCATGTATATGTGTGTGTACAATTTATAAAGTAAGTCAAAATTACCTCACAACCAGTGCCAGGAGTGGGACCCTCCCAATTTGGTGGAGGACCACCATATTTTCTTTGCCCAGTAGTTACATCCAAGGGATACCCCGTTCTTTCCAGAATCAGCTAAAATGTGATAATTAACGTAATTATGCAATAGTATTTACATATCTAAGCAGATTAAAATTAACAACTTTAAAGTTTACATATACAAACGCTTATAAAGCATATAAATTAACATATACAGGGTGTTTATTTAAAAAGTTTCCACCTCAATATCTTCTAAAGTTGGATGAAAAAATGTTTTAGATGAAAGTAGAATGATTTCAAGGGGCACATACTTTGGTCACTTTTTTTAGGTGATGGCGTTAAAAAGATATAAAGGTCACTTCCACTTTTTTAAATAAAAACTCCCATTTTTTATTATATCATCTTTTTGTACTAATTATTTTGAACAACTTTTGTCTGAAACATTTTTTTATTTGCCTAATATTTTTTGAGATATTTAGAGAAAATTTGGTAACTTTCTCAATATTTAACTTACGATAACTCGATAACTGTTTGTTGAAAGGAAAAATGGTACAGGACTTTTTGACTTGATTTGGTCTCAAGAATATACTGTTGTAATAATACCCCTTTTTAAACACTTGTGTATGCATCTTGAAGCTTTCATGTATTTAAAAAAGTTGGGATACTATTGCAACAGCATATTCTTGAGACCAAATCAAGTTAAAAAGTCCTGTACCACTTTTTCCTCCGATAAACAATTATTGAGATATCGTAAGCTAAATATTGAGAAAGTTACCAAATTTTCCCTAAATATCTAAAAAAAAATAGGCGAATAAAACAATGTTTCAGACAAAAGTTGGTCAAATTAATTAATAAAAAAGATGATACAATAAAATGGGAGTTTTCATTTTAAAAATTAGAGGTGACCTTTATATCTTTTTGGCGCCACCACCTAGAAACAAAACAACATGACCAAAGTATTTCCCCCTCGAAATCATTCCACTTTTATCTGGAACATTTTTTATAACAGCGCATACTTTAAAAGCTACTGAGGTGGAAACTTTTTAAATAAACTGTATATAAACTATATATCTTCAAATTACCTTAATTTTGTCTTCATCTGGGGCTTTGGGTGTCGTGCTGGTGCCTGTACCTTGACCAGCACGACTCTTCTGTCTGTATGTCTTCATTACTCCACAAAGGTATGCCGATTTGTTAGATACATGCTCCAGATTGGATTCCAGAAATTGTGTAAGCACGTTTAGCGCACCATCAACCGGAAATTCCTTCAAGGCATCGAGAGCCCTTTCATCCAGATCGATATGAGCTAATTTCCCCGTTTTGTAAATTTCATCCAATTTGGCAGCCACTTTCTCGTCTAGTCCATATTGCATGAGTTTGTTAAAATCTTCTGTCCGTTCCACATTTTCCATTTCTTGTTTTTCTTCCATTTTTATCTCTCCATTTCCTTCTGCCATAGCTGAAAAAAAATACGTTAATCAAGAATTTTTATCTTTCATCAATATGTTAAATTTATAATTATTTATTTGGTTACATAATACATATTGCAAAGTGATATTTGTACAGATTACTTCTTTTTAAGTTAAGCATCAAAATTTTATATATTTTTTTCCCAAGAAAATATCTATATAAGATAAAGAATTAGATAATACAATTATGCTTAATAGACAAATTTAAACACATATGTACAAATTTCGAGCACATATGTACAACAAAATTATTTTATAGTATATATATTTTATAATAATAGATATACTTTTTATAACAATGCGTGATATTAACCAAAATCTTTTATCTCTCTGTAAAACAAAAAAGCAAAATATGTTCCAACAGATACAATTTTACCTAAATTAAGAATTAAGACTGTAACAGGTAAATGAAAATAATTATTGACAATAAACTTTAAACGTAGCAGAAAGAGTAATATTGTGATTACAAAATATATAGGTAATTTACAGCTTAATGTAACTCACAAATCACTATTTTGAGCAAACCTAAACTTATTCCTACTCTTTTAAGAAACATACTTGTGTGTACGTAAAAATTCATTTCTAACGGTAAAGCGCGCTTTCTCGAAACGCGCGACGATAGAAATCCGGGAGAAAAAAAGGCAGAAGAACCGGTGCGTTAAAGAAAAATCACAAATGCGTCCGTTCGCTGCAATCGCGTACTCGGTAATGTTTCCGGTAATGCATATTACGTGCGGAACGCTGTAAAAGAAGATTGGAAGGAGAAGAGACCCCCAGGGCCCGTATTCTGTTCCTGCCACCGACAACCATTGGTGTCGTTAACAGTGTCGGCGTAGCTTTTCTACGATATGAAAAACTGCGCAACGACGCTTACCGACACAAATAGTTATCGGTAGCAGAAACAGAATACGGCCCCAGATACAATAGAGCGCACAAATTGGAGCGAGAATCGTCCGAGATCGGATCTCCCTGGCGCACCAAACTCGAAAATAAAGTAACTAAAAATATCTAAGCGACCGAACACAAACATTACATTTTTGTTTCGTTTGATACGAAAAACGGGAAGAGTAGAGACAAGCAGAAAATTTTGCGATGCACAATGTCGTACGTATTGATGACACTCGCCACTCGCCATTCGGCGTACCGATTAGGTAGCGAACGATCGAGCGCGATCGGTTGGCACAGATGGCAATGGTAACGGCAACAGCGCAGCAACAGCGCGGCGCGGCGCAACAAGGAACGGAGCGGAGCGGCAAGGGCCAAGGAGCGGAGCGGAGCGGAGCGGAGCGGAACGGAACGGAGCAGCGCACTCGCTGCTGTAGCAAAAGATTCGCGCGGCAAAAATCGTTGCGGTGATATTCCTCTATTCTCTATCCTCTCCAACGCTGCCATTATCCTCGCGACGGGACTTGCAATCGCACTTTTATCACGAGCTAGCTCGCCGGCCGGCAAAATGCAACCGCGCTCCGTACATCGGCGGCGGCGGCCGTGATATACGATGCACTTTTATATGCACTCCAGACATATGCACTTCGCGACACATTTAACTCCATATATTTTCCACTCGCGCTCGCGGAATCGTAGCGGTAAACGGCGTTGTACCTAGCTCGATGCCGGAAAATTGGCCGTGCCGATAATGTAAATCAAACAGCGATCGTTACCTTGCAAAATAAACGAACGGGCTCCTCCACACGAGGAAATGGCGACAGACGTCAACGTGATTGCGGACTACGGGGTTCACAAAACGACGCGCAAAGATACGCTCGAACCCAGCGACACAACGTTGGCCATTTTCTCGCCGCGGCCGCGCTCGCGCGAATTCTGATTGGCAACCGCAAAACGGCTCGAAAGGAAAAAAAGGCGACCGCTCCGCTCGTCAAATCGGAGTACGCGCCCGGAGCACGCTCGAGAACGCACACGCACACACACGTATGCACGCAAACGTCACACGAAACGACCCGGGATATTCGAGGCAATTCGCAAAAACGCGCAATGAAATTAGTCTCTCAGAATCAAGAATGCGGTAGATCGCGTTCGACCTCGATTTGCCACGCTGCTGCTCGCGACGCAACAGCGATATATATAATGTGTCCACGACAAAGATTACGTGGAATGAGAATGTGATCGCGCGCGAGCCCACAGCGAGATTAATCTCGTGAAATCTGAAAATCATGAAACATGATAAACGCGTTCACATGCCAATGCGGCGAGTATCGCCATACACTTGCTATTGCTTTCGCGAGCACGCGAGCGCGCGCGCGCGCCTTTACGTTCCGCGAACACACCATTATATTTACGAACGGACTCGCGCGAAACGCGTGAATATTCGCAAAGAGAACGTGATTTTACCGTGTATAATTCCACATGTTCCCGCAAATACGAGGCTCGTTTAACGATTTTATCCCACATCGTGTGCTTCCCATCGCGACGGTGTCCGTTACCGACCGGCGCGAATCCGCCAAGTGCATCGGACGAGCCGGCCAGTTCGGCCGCGGAGAAGCCATAACGGCCGCACGAAAATGTCGCTCACGCGGTGCATCCGTGCGATTGCACTCGCGTTCGTTGAGCGATCCGTAAGCTCTCAAATGGTGCAATGGGAGGCACAATTTCGAAGCCATTCAAGTGTCAATTACATTCTTCATTTCGCGCTTTGGAACAAAATCAAAACTCAGTAGTCCGTGGAGTGGAAAAAAAGGAAATACGTGATAATATCGAAGACGAAGAAAAATCCCTCCGATCAATGTATTATTTCTTTTCTTGTGGCTATTATAACTCTGCATACAGTCGGTCACATAGGCCGGTATTCATAGTCGATTCTTATATTTAAGAACGTCTTAAGTACGATCTTGAGATGTCATAAACCAATCACAGAGCCGTATTAGCGTCTTAAGACATTACTTAAGACGGTCTCGAAATAAGATCCGACTATGAATACCGGCCATAAAGGTTGCAACACCTAACTTTTGGATAGGTTTTGAAATGCACAAATATTTCGAGACTGCGAACCACTGCCAAAACAAATCACCCATCCAAAAATTAAGTGTTGCAACCTTTATGTGACCGATCTTACACTAAATTATTATGTAAGAAAAAAGAATGCATTTGTCAAAAACGTTTCTCCTCCGATTATACCTCATGCGGTTGAGACAAAGCGACGTACGGCTCTGCGTATACTGCCGAAAGAGAGAAAGAGATAGAACGAAAGGAAGAGAGAGACGGAGAACGGAGCGATGTACTCATGATAAAAGATGCATGTGTACCTGTGCCGAATTTGTGCTCCTCACACCGGTATCAATTTAGCAAATTCGTTGCTTTGGCAATGAAGAAATATTAGTTGCAACGGGGCAACACAGGAAAAGTCAGGATCTTCCACCGAATATCGTAAAACTCATAATTAATTGGCACGTCACAGTTTTTTCGCGAAGAGCGTATTCCGTACTTCAGGTTGACGACGGCGATGGCAGCGGCAACGCCGGCGACGACGGTAACGGCGGCGGCAGCGACGGCGGCAACAGCGACGACGACGGCGGCGCGGCTGCTACGGCGGCTGCGGCTGCGGCAGTGGCGGCGGCAGCGGTGCGGTGGTGGTGATGGTGGTGGTGGAGGCGGCAGCGGCGGCGGCGGCGGCGGCGGCAATAGCAGCGACGGCAGCAACGGCGGCGGCGATTTGACGACGATGACGGCGGTAACGGTGGTGGCGACGATGGCTGTGGTTGCACTCGCGATTATATTCACGCCGTTGCGCCTAATTGCACTGAACGATGTACGAATGCAGCACGCGAGGGGATAAAGGAGAATCGGCGACGAAAGAAATGCCCGTTTTATCGCGTACAGCCGGCGTTGCTTCAAACGATTAAATTTAGTTTCGTGTAGGCACTTATGTGTAAGATCAAAACCAAAAACCAAAACAGATCAAACAGACACACAAATCCCGTAATTATTTTATTGGCGGCAGCGGTGGCGGTGGCGATGATGACGACGGCGACGGTGGTACTGACGACGATGATGATGATGATAGTAGTGGTGGTAGTGATGGTGGTGGTGGTGATAATGGTGGTGGTAGTGGTGGTGATGATGATTATTATGAGGACGACGAGACAACGGTGAGTGGAGTTTAAGGCCCGGGCGCAGCGTTCAGCGTTTTGATATATCGTGTAGTGCCTACATAGCCGTGATGCATAAATTGGACTGTCTCGCTGAAAGAGCGGTGCAATGGTGCGAGCTCCACAAAACTGAAACCAGTTTCCTCGCGCCTCGCCACCAGAGTCGCACCTCAGTCCAATCCGATTCAACCGCTTACCTCTCTTCGCGGTATACGCGGACCCCGCCTTACTCAGGACTGTCGTAAGGAACTCGGGTCGCCCCAAGTACATCATTTGGCACTCTGATGAGAATAACCTCGAGTTTCAACATTTTCGAATATTATTTTACTTTTTCCTTTTTACGTATTACAGAAATATATGTACTATGCATTAGAATCTAAACTATATTCTCTAGCTACATTCGAATTTATCTTTTATGTGCTATATGCACACCGTTAATTAACGTAGTTAATTGAATATTGTAGCTTATTTTCTTGTAGCTCAAATTTTTATTTAATAATTAATAAACCAAGCTGTGGTAAGTTAATTTTTTTTACGACACTGTAATGTGTGGAAGAACTAGCGAAAATATTATTCCGCAAAATTTGTTCATGCGATACGATATAAGGACATAATACTCACGATCAGTGAAATATGAAAATTCAATAAATCTCGCAAGACATTTCCTTCTATATCTGCAATAAACTATTACCTATAATACCAAAATACCGTCATGAATTGCACAATCTCTAGATTTTAACAAAATAAGAGAGGAAGAGAAAAAATAGAAAAAATAGAAAAAAGAGAAAGTAAAAGAAACACGCATCTGTCTTGCATGGTGAGGCAATGTCTAGGAATTTTTCATTTCATAGAGTAAAATCGAAGTTTTTAAAAAAACTGCAACGAATCATGAAATCAAAAAAAGCGGCCATAAATGCCTCACTCTTTTTCTCTCTCGCCCTCCCCTTCTCTCTTTCTTTCTAATAGCATAAAATTCGTGCACTGAATTGTGGACACGCATGCCTACGAATGACGTGTGCCTGTGACCTCGACATGTCTCCGCACGTCGCGTCTCGCCGAAAGAAAACGGTCAGCGATCTCAACGAGCGCAATGGACGGGATCTACCGGCAATATTACGGCCCTGCATGTTAACCGTAAGCCACCCGTCTGGTCGGAACATGCACCCGCGTCCCTCCGACCTCCGATGGCACGGCGTGGTGCGGCGCGACGGCAACGAAGGCGCAAGCGAGAACGAAAATACGTCGGCTGCCTGACTCGCTCACTCGCTCTCGCCTTGCAGAAACCTGTTCGGCTCAGAACTTTTCTACTTTCTTGACGATTATTTTTATCTGCTGAGAATCGCACGCAGCAGGCAGGCAGGCAGACAGGCAGGCGGGCAAGCAGGCAAGCAGGCAGGCGGGCAGACAGGCTAGCCGGCCGGCCGGGTGCCGTACCATGCCGCATCTTACGTTGCGTTGCGCTGCGCCGCGTCGGCTCTGCCGGAAGCGGGCCATCCTAAAAACTATCAACGGTTGGACGGACCGGCCGCATTCTCGCCACAAAAATTTAATTCTCCTCGAGTACCGTCGTTGCGCATGTTGTTCACTGTACGCCTTCCTTCCCCCATTTCATTTTATTCTTCCTCTCCCTCTCCCCTCCTCTTCTTTCTTTCTTCTTTGTCTTTTTCTCACATTCCCTCTCTCACGTCTTTGTCTCTCTATATTCCTTCACTATCTTTGTTTCTCTCTTTCTCTTTTTTTCGAGAATACCCGATTCCTCGCGTTATCCTCATCGCACCAATCGACCGTCTGCGCCGTGCAGACAATGCATTTTTTTGCACAGTCTTCACATGCCATTGTCGTGGGAGGTTAAAATTTAAGCGATGCGCTAGTGAAATTTCTATTCATGTTTTCGAAGATTTACATCGCGCGGAGATTTACATCTGTTTTTTTTTTTTTTTTGTGTTTATTTATGTATTTCACAGTGTGTCAGATGTGTTGTATTTGACACCAAATAGCCATATAAAACATATAGAACACGTGATCGTTTCTGTCGTCACTCGACATCGCGAATTTTGTATGTACAAAGAGAAATTAATGTATAATATAACGACTATGATAATTATTTATTCATATTCATGTTTACTCGAGAATCAATGAATGCGATTAAATCAGTTCCTTAGAAAAAATAATTATTTGAGCGCACATGAGATAAGTAAAATTAATTAAGTTTTTCACTCACGTAATGTTATATATTTCAAAAATTAACAAGTGTTATCACGGGTTTAATCTGTATCTTTGAAAAGCAAAACTTAGAATTTTTTGTTTCCCTTAGATAAACATGTTTTTTTTGTCACTTGCAGATATTTGCCGCATTTGGACAGTTCAAGCAAAATCTCTTTTCTCTATATACCGTGTATATCATTTTGTGTATAGCAGTTTGGAGTAAAATATAAAAATACAGAACATCTCTTAATTCGAATGTTTCCAACCATTTCCCAAATGTATATGTTCTAACACACTTTCCGCTAATTAAGCCGATTAAATAATCTCTTTATATTATAGAGTATTGATTTTCCTTATATATATATATATATATATATATATATATATATATATACAGGGTGAGGCAATAACTATTACCACCTTAAATATCTTCGAATCTATAAGGCCCAGAGAAAAATTAGTGTAACCAAAATTGTACGGTACGAAGGGGGCTATCATATAGCGATAATAATTTTTGTCCAGGTGGAGGCGTTTCGGAGATATCAAGGTCATCTTTATTTTTTTAAATTGATTCGGTACATTTTTTTCCATAATATGATAGAGGAGCTGAAAACAAGTTCAGAACTCATGACACAAGATCATTGAACAAGATTTAAAGTGAAGAAAAAACGATTAAAAAATACATTTTTGTATTAAATGAAATTTACGTTTAAAGAAGATGTTCCAAGTAACGTTTTATCAGTATGTTTATCGGTATATTTTGGTTTTTGACATTGCTTATAAATGAGGATCCTATCAACTTGTTTTTCAAACGGATACATCGTGCATGATTGACTGACTTTTATTTTTTTTTTTATTTTAATCTTATTTTAATCCATTTTCATGTCTAGTTTATCCTGGGAACTTGCTCAGATATTTTTCAGTAGTGGAAATAAATACTCACGTATTATCACTTCAATAAAAACAAACATACTCTTTGAAGGACATCTTAATGCCGTAGTAAATAAAGTAAACATGACAAGATTAGTATCGGCAAATCAGTCAATCGTGCAGGATGTATCCATTTGAAGAACAAGTTGACATGATTCTCATTTATGGGGAATGTCAACAAAATTCAGTGGTCTACATTCTACAAAGAAGAACCAACTACACCTCAAGACATGCAACAACGGATTATTACAGCCTGTGCATCAATAACGCCCGATGTTATTAAAAAATCAAGCCAATCAGTGATTGAAAGAATCCAGTGTTGCATCGATAATGATGGCCATCACTTCGAACATCTTCTTTAAACGTAAATTTCATTTAATACAAAAATGTATTTTTTAATCGTTTTTTCTTCACTTTAAATCTTGTTCAATGATCTTGTGTCATGAGTTCTGAACTTGTTTTCAGCTCCTCTATCATATTATGGAAAAAAAATGTACCAAATCAATTTAAAAAAATAAAGATGACCTTGATATCTCCGAAGCGCCTCCACCTGGACAAAAATTATTAGCGCTATATGATAGCCCCCTTCGTACCGTACAGTTTTGGTTACACTAATTTTGCTCTGGGCCTTATAGATTCGAAGATATTTAAGGTGGTAATAGTTATTGCCTCACCCTGTATATATATATATATATATATTGTATATATATATATATGTGTGTATTTTATTTCATACATTTCAATATATTTTCAGTATTAAATACATTTCTGAAGGGCAAAAATTTATGAAATAATTCTTATAAAACACATGAAAATTGACTATTTATTTATACAGTTACAAAAAGAGAAACACTATTATCAAGAGACATAAGGTTTCTTCGTGTTGCTTTAAATCCCTAAAAGTTTTTGCACTTAAAATGAGATAAATATACATTCGGACGTTGGAGAGAGGGAAAGCGAAGATTCTAAGTGCAAAAAGTGTAAGCAACACAAACAGCTATATACATAAGACATATAGTGTCTCGCGCCAAGTGTATGTAAATACGCGCAGCGAGACACAAATGGCTCGTGCATCTATACACGACGAGTTGAGAAAACGGCTGAATCGGTCAAGTTCTAAGTAGACTCAAAATTGCTTGGATTCGAATTATATAATAAAACTGTTTTTATTTTTCGTGTACGTGTCCCACGAGCGGAGATAAAACCCGATGCAAAACCCGAATCAGCAAATTTACATTTAAGAAACGTCATTGTCGTTGTCGCCTGTACTGTTGGTTTTTCCATTATTGGATGGTGTAGTTTCGTGTTTCGCTGAACACATGCATGACACGCTGGGCCTAACACCGGGTGCGTAGCAACCATATAAATGCTAGGCTGTCTCTTCTCGACAAATCGTATACCATAATCGCAAAACGGTACAAGACTTTTCTATAATATTTAGATTAATTCGCTTTACCTATCTCTACGGATGTTACACTTATTACACTGCCATGTTCAACAAAAAATTACTTCTTTTTAGCACAAGAACAAGATTAATCATTTTCTATAGTTTTCTTTGGACGCTGAATAAGATACCGTTTATCAAATTGCCCTATCACATCACAATTTTGAGAAATTTGCAGTTAAAGTTGCAAAAATAAATTATTTTCGTGTGTTTTGGCATATTATAATAACTACGATATTTGATGTTTTGGAGAAATTTTATTGCAATCAAAATTAGATATATGTTGTTAGAACTTTCAACCCTTAAAAGAAATTTATTGTGTCGATTATGGTTAAAAAGATATTGAAGATTAACATAGAGTCTATTGCGTCACAATTGCGATATTTACATAGACCATTAGGATTCTATGAAATATTTTTAAATTATGTTATTCAAATCTCTCTAAGGGGTTTTCAGGTTGCTGAATACTATTCTGATGTCAAAGTTAATAAATTTAAAATAGCGAAAAAATTTTAATTTTTTAATATGGAAAATTAAAAATGGTCAAATAATTTATATTTTTTATATCAGCGTGGCATTAACAGTTGAAAGCTATTGTTAAATCATGTTACTTATAATTACTAATACTTAGGATACTTGAAAACTTTTCCACTACTGGTTGTATTAATTAATAGTGAGCGATTATTTTCAGAGTAAACATTGTCAATATAACACACGTACTTTTACTATACTAACAACAGGAGAGGTACATGTAACCTAACATGTGCAGAGAAGCATTGGGGTGCAAGGCAGCGGACGACGATTTTTTCTGACGACAATACTTAATGATACCGTACCGCACAAGTTCGGTTTGTTTCCCACGTTAATATCGGCGATCCGCACCACGAGTGCAGACAGTAAGGAAGATTTTTCTCAGGAGGGCCTCCCCCCCCCCCTGCGCACAGCATAAACAGCGTGGCATTAACCGTGGAGTCCTCCCGACAGACCCCCAGCGAGTCGTGCTCGCTGTCTTCTCGCTCTCCTTCGCAAACTCGTTTACCGCTAAGAGAAATTCTCCCTTTTTCACAGATAAATAGGGGTGAACCTGTATTGCAGGACAATAATATCACCGCCCGGCGGAACAGCCGCGCGTAACCCGGACGAAACATGGCGAGGGGGAAAGGGGAGGGAGAAGAGCCCGATTCCCTTGGGGGGTCGTTGGACCAGGGCGCTATGTGGATTATCATAATAAAGGTCGCCTAAATGTTATCTCGTATTAAGTCATACTTTTGTTTTCCTCTTGTGCGCTCTGGGAACTGCTTTTACGCGCGTAGCAAGGGGAAGTGCGCTTCTTTATTTCCGCGCGCGACACACCCTGTGTAAAACTCGAGACGCACCCGGACGCCATTCAAGGGTGGGATGAGTCGAATCGCATGACGAGACACGACACGAAAAAGACCTCCGGATGGAATCGTAATAAGAATTTGGGAGATCTTCTTCGACCGGATAATGCTCGATCGATCTGAATCAGAAAGTTTGGAACGGAAACCTGTTTTAGGTTAACTTATTAAAGCGCGGGAATTTCGAAGATATGTCGGAACACGCTCGATAAAAAAAGATAATATTTAATACGTATAAAATGAGTGAAATGTGAGAACGATATTTTACAGTCTATTTTGTAGTCTTTCATATGAACAATATTTCAATAGCTATCTAAACGAGACTTTACTGATTATTGTTCTTATCGTTGAATCTTCCATTCATCATCTCATTTTGTCAGATTGCCTAAAAGACATCTTAAAAACATCTTTAAAGACCATCTTTATCGGGCTACGCATTTGTGATTGAAGAATACAAATTAAAAATTAGAATTCAACCAATCAAAACAAAACGAATTAAATTTTATCTGATTGGTCGAATTGTATTCTTTAGTTCGCATTCTTCAATCTTCAAAGCGTAGTCTGATATGTCGAGTTAAGGTAGTTCGATGATGAAGGGCCGAAGTCAAAGCAATGTTTATGATTTTTTTATTGAATCATTTATATGATTATAAAAAACGCATTATAGGATAACGCAGCGCAAAGCTTCGTAACGACGTAAAAAGACCATTAGTAAGTAATTTTTACGTTGTAGAATAATATTTTGACTGAAATAGATTAAAATAAAGTGTGTGTTAACGCGTCGCTTGACTAGTTTTCAAATTGTGCCAACTCTTGAGTGCTCTACTTCGGAGATTATTTCGATTGAATTATTGCGTTATTATGGCGATTTACTGAAGTACAATAATTTCGCATTAATATTTTCGATGGAAAAATTAAATAATTTTTTACATAAACAATTTTCCTCATGCACGAGATGAGGGCAGCGACTTGGCAACGCCGCACAGTTCGTACGGTTGGTACTTGTGCTATACCCTAACCTAAGTGTCAGAGCACATCACGAAGCTCGGCGTAAACATTCACTCACACAGCACTCACACCTAACCTTACGCCGACGATCCCAGCGTTGCAACGTCGCCACGCTCGAGTTGTGAAAGTCAGCGCTTGAGCACCAAAAGACAAACTTTAATTATTAATTAAAAAAAACTGTCCGGTGGATCGTGTTCACCTTCAACTATAGGCTTCCTCACAGTGTCCTCTTTCCATCGATATATATTGTTCGGACATTTTTGGCAAAAGATTTTTTGCAAACTCGTGTTATTCATAGGAAAATACCTCTTTTCCTATTAGAGCAATGTTAAAATCACCTAATTTTGAAATTAAATATCTTGAGAACGAGACGGTGAATTATATATCTTTTTTCTGGGCTCAATCGATTCAGGAGAGTTCCTTCTTTCGATATAAAAAGTAAAACCTATCACTTTTGACAAAAGTTGTTCATCATCGAACTACCTTAAGACTTTTTGGAAAGACGTCTTGTCGTTTCTGAAAACATTTTTTGTAGTCTATTCAGCATATTAAGCTACATTATCAACTGTAACATTTATTGATTAAAATATATTGATTAAAATACATGACATCCCAGTGAGAAATGACATTTCGCTCGACATCGAATCGGTATTGATTCGATGTCAAAAACAATATTTCGGCATAGAATCGATACCGATTCGATGTCGATCGAAATATCATTTCTCACTGGGATGACTCATCACATGACCAATCTGGATGTAATATACATATATCTTATAAAAATATTTAGTCAGTTAATCTGGTACTCCGATATTTTGTACTATAATTTAGTATCACAACGATACAATTAAGACGAAACTGTTCGGAAACAAAAAGAATACCAGACAGGAGCGGAATTACCTGATAAATCGGTAGGTCAATGTTTTAGTATTTACACAATTAGCTAGCAACAAAAACCGGTTTTTATTGTAATAGATTTTATTGTAGATAGATCATAATAAAAATAAATAAATAAATTATTTATATAACAATTTATCGAACATTTTTATTTCGCAATATGCTTAAAAATGGTTCAAAATAAAACATCTTAAAACAATGTCTTTGCTGAACATCATAAATCGGGACGTAAAGTATCTTAAAGAAATCTTTTTGACTTCATAAAATGGTGAATTTTTTAATTTTTCCGGGTGTAGTTCTCTAAATGAAGAATTAAAGAATTAAATTTGTTATTTGTCATAATTCTGGAAAAATAACGCATTTAAAAAATATGGATATAGAGATTTAATCTCTCTTATAAGAATTTGTATATTTCTCCTATTTGTATAACTATTCGTGACTTACAAGATTATTTCGCACTCAGAGAAAACAATATAGTTTTATATCTATAAGTAACTATAATGTGATAGCTCTGAAATTTAAGTATAGATATCTACAATTTTATAAGTCATAAGAACAAAACCGTAATGTATTGAGAACTATCAAAATATAATAAAAACAACAAATAGGACTTAATATTCGTAGCTACGGTAATAGTGTCAAAATTGTTAGTAGGACTATGTTGATATAATTGGATGTTAATTGGGTGTTGTTTCACTATACATACACCAAAGCAGAACGAGGGGTCATGATGACGTCAAAGTGACGTTAAAGTAAAGTGGCATTAAAGCGATTTTTAATAATCATTTTAGAATTATTTTAATGCCATTTTAACGTCATAATTTCTTGTTCTAGTTGTACAATCATTAAATAATAATGAAATAGGGATGACTATAATGGGTGCTTTCCAATTGTTTAACACATCCTAACACAAACATACACAGGAAGGCACAAAGTGTAGCGATGTGCACGACTCAATTGGAACAAAGTGTGTACCACGGTCGTGCATACAGGTCTTGCAACTCTGGCAAATTTCAGTGGTGGGGGGTGACTCACTTCTTGAAGCAAAACCGTAAGAGGCGCAGCTATCGCGTGTCCGTCCATGTGAGAGAGATAGACGGAGTTTTCTCTCTTTAACGGCGCAAGCGCTCTATTAATCTGTATTAATTTCGAATTATTTTTCGCGTTACGGATATGCGAATTAAATTACGCTATTACAATATTTACAATTAAAATAAAACGCTATTACAATTATTACCTGTAAAAATATTACTTTATTGATTCGTTAGTTTGGACAGCTTCTTTTTTATAACAAATTTTTTTGTTAATTTCACATTTTCTTAATGGGCATATTGCCTCATCCTCAAGCGGATGTAATATAAACTATCGCAAAGGATAAAATAGCGGATGCGTGCTCTTTGCATGGAAATGTACGAGCGTGAAATAACCGAAAATTATATGAGCGTACGAGCGTGAATAGCGTGAACTGCACATTACCTGCGATTTCTGATTGATCGCCCATATTGTTGATCAGCGCAGTCGAAACAGGAAGCTCATTTAATTGCGGCTCTTGGTGAATTGGGGAAGAAACCATTGCGTCGTACTCTGCGACTGAAGCCACTGCCAAAGATTCATTCGATGTATTGTCATCGAATATTGTTGGAATAGCAGAACTGTCTAGCCGAGACTGTTTAAATGGCACCTGAAAAGATAAATATTATTTATTAAAAACAAAAATGAACAGTACATACAAATTAAAGACATGTTGCGAAGGAATCTCCTGAGAATCACTTACTTCAGCAATGACTTTTTCCGTTAACATCCCGTTTCACATATTTTGAGATGATGTATTTAGTCTCAAAATGCGTTTTGCACACGAAATGAGACGTCTTCAACTGTATTTCACCGGGTATTGCAGCTTGCCACAGTTTTAACATTTCGTAGTCAGCCGGCACTTTGAACAGCGAATTATTGGTCGTGTTCGTATAACTCGACTTGCATACGACGCACGATCTCCCCATTTTTTACACATTTGACAAAAATACTAAATACGAGCACTTAATATACGTATATTCAATTACGCGAACGACGCAAAAGAGAAGAGCAGAGAGACGTTGTGAAACGAGACATTTACAGGTTATGTCACTCGGACAATCGATAGCTGCGCCTCTTACGGTTTTGCTTCAAGAAGTGAGTCACCCCCCACCATGGGAGTTGCAAGACCTGTATACACGACCGTGGTGTGTACTAATGGGTGCTTTCCAGCTATTGAACACAGTCATGCACTGTGTGACACAGTGTTACACAGTGGCTGCGTTCGGGGAGCGCGCTTTTAGCGCTTTTACATCATTCTATCCTTGTTTTACGTATAATGAATAATAAAGATAGAATGATACAATAGCGCTGAAAGCGTGCTCCGCGAATGCAGCCAGTGTCGACTTGTAGCTGGAACTCTGTTTAGCTATTTTACTTCACCGCTAGAGTGCAGAACAATCACTTTACATAGCTTTTCTACTAGAATTTTCAACCTGAATTCGTTGAAGACGGTCAACGGTCACTTCAATTGACAGCACGTTAAATACCCTCATAAAAAAATACTTCTACTGTAAAAGTTAGTATTTTATTAATAACAAATTCTTAATAAAATTTATCATAATAAATATATATATATATATATATATATATATATATATATATATATATATATTAGAGTGGTCCTTAAAAAGGGTAATTTTTAATTTTGACTGCTCGAACGGTTCGGAAGGCTCGAAATAAATAAAAAAAGATCTGTGCAAAAGCGCAGCTTCCTATCTCAATTTTAACACGTGCCACAGAGCACTTGAATTTTCCTATTAAAATCAAATAGCGAAGATTTTAGTATGAATGCAATAACGATCGGAAAAATTTGAAACTTGGCAATTCTCTTACCTATAGTTGTACCTATCTTCTGAAATTTTTATAGATTTTTATCTACATATTTCAGGTTGCTAGTGGTCAATGAAAATAATTTTTTGTTTAATTTTTTAAGCAAATAGCAAATGATTTTAGTATGAATGCAATAGCGATCGAAAAAATTTGAAACTTGGCAATTCTCTTACCTATAGTTGTACCTATCTTCTGAAATTTTTATAGATTTTTATCTACATATTTCAGGTTGCTAGTGGTCAATGAAAATAATTTTTTGTTTAATTTTTTAAGCAAATAGCAAATGATTTTAGTATGAATGCAATAGCGATCGAAAAAATTTGAAACTTGGCAATTCTCTTACCTATAGTTGTACCTATCTTCTGAAATTTTTATAGATTTTTATCTACATATTTCAGGTTGCTAGTGGTCGATGAAAATATTTTTTTTTAATTTTTGAAAAATCAAAGGAATCTTGTTTATTTCTTTCTTTCTATAATTTTATTTATGTATTTATTTATTTATTCGTAGTCTTAAATAAAAATTCATTACTTTCATAAAATTATTTATTTCAAAAATCTTTCATGAGTGTCTCCTTTTTCGCATCGCAATATATTTTTTTATATTCTTTTACTATTTGGACAATAAATTGTTTCTGATCTTCGTTCGTTGTTAAAATATTATTATATTCTTCTTAACTGTAAAGAATTAAATAAATTGTTTCTAGCCATTTTTTTAATATTTTGGCAGGATTATATTTTGGCAGGATTTTTCAAAAATTAAAAAAAATTATTTTTATCGACCACTAGCAACCTAAAATATGTAGATAAAAATCTATAAAAATTTCAGAAGATAGGTACAACTATAGGTAAGGGAATTGCCAAGTTTCAAATTTTTCCGATCGTTATTGCATTCATACTAAAATCTTCGCTACTTGATTTTAATAGGAAAATTCAAGTGCTCTGTGGCACGTGTTAAAATTGAGATAGGAAGCTGCGCTTTTGCACAGATTTTTTTTATTTATTTCGAGCCTTCCGAACCGTTCGAGCAGTCAAAATTAAAAATTACCCTTTTTAAGGACCACTCTAATATATATATATATATATATATATATATATATATATATATATATATATATATATATTAGAGTATTCTATATATATATATATATATATATATATATATATAGAATTATTTATCATATTAACTTATTTATTAGATAAGTATACAGAAGAAACTAATAAAAATCTAATCAATTAATTATATAAATTAAGTGGTTATGAAAAAATAATAAAGTTAAGTAAATATATACTTTGGAATATAAATTGAGTATGACATGTTTATTTTGTATGGTATTTAATTTATACGGTTTTTGTTAATTTTACTTATTAATAGAATTTACAAGTTTTATTAATTAATTAATTAAGTATTTTTTATATAGATGAATATGAAAAAAAGATAACGATTAGTCCTCTAATAGAGAGTGAAATGAACACCAGTATCAGTACTACAAGTACATACAAGTACAGAGAGCTCAAATATCAGTGAAATAGACTGGAACAATAGTCTTTCAGTTACTAATACATCGTGCGTAATTTTTATACAACGCCCTTCTCGGATCTTCACGCAGATTACCAGAATACCACTCTGTAGAAAAGAAAATTTATCACATTTTTATATTGGTATCCATGCAACACAAGATTTTAGCTGTGTACGATTGTGTCGACTTGTGTCGTAGTTGGAAAGCACTAGGGGTGCATTCGGGGAGACGCTATTAACGCTATAAATGCAAACGCTATAAACTACGTTCGGGGAGCCAATAGCGCGATGGCGATAGCAAGCTCCCCGAACGCAGCTTTAGAATAAAATTGCAATATGGCCGATGATGCGAGTTGTGCGAGTAGCGAGTGCCAAGTGTGAATAACAAACGAGTTTTTTATTTTAACTTTATTTATTGAGTTTTATGCCATTATTTTACCTACAACTTTTATTTGATCATAATTACACAGCAAATAGAATACTACCTACATAACCTGTATCATCAATTATTTATTATTCTTTGCACTCGCAGCATCTTCTGGAGACAATTTCATAGAATAATTTATTCCATTTTCTTCATCAAACAGATTAATTTCAACGTCACTTGGTCCTTGGTCCATTGTTGGAATTGACATTGGTTACGTTTCGTTATCTGTAGTATTCTGAAAGCAGCCCCTATACGCAATCAAGTGTTCGAGGAGAGAATAAGCGCCAATAGCATTTCGTGCCTCACCTCGAAAATAATAGCGAAAATAGCGCGAGTGATGACGTCACGCTGCCTTTAGAGTGACGTCATCATCGTATATCATAGCGCCACAAAGCGTCTCCTCGAACGGTTTTGGACGATAATTGTGCTAATAGCGTGCTCCCCGAATGCACCCTAGGTCGTACACTGTGTTACACAGTGTTGCCTGTGTACGTTGCTGGAAAGCACCCAATGTGTACGCTGTGTACGGTTTTGGGTAAGGTTATTCATTTGTGATACAAGATAATTCGAATTACTTATTACTTCAATGACACTCTTGATATTTTCGTTGATTTATAGTTTTTTCGCCTTTTTGAATATAAAAAAGAAAAAGAAATGCGCGGTCACTCATTTATAGCCGCCGTGGCTAGTAACTATTTCATTGTCACTAGAGAACACAAGCTTACACAACCGACTAGTAGCTCTCGGGCGAGTATGGATGTGTAGCGTTGTGTCGGCAATTACGGTAATTGGAACACATCTTGTGTCGCCGTGTGCACGAAAGTGTCTAGGGATATTGCAATTGGAAAGCACCCAATATAGAGTATCCCAGTGAGAAATGATACATCGAAAAACGTCGATTAGATATCGAAATCTCGATATCAATATAAAATCGATCCCGCATCGATGCGATTTCGATGTATCGATATCTAATCGACGACTTTTCGATGTATCATTTCTCACTGGAATGTTCCGAAATGTTCTCTCTCTCTCTCCCCCTCTCTCCCCCTCTCGGCTTTGGGTGAGTAACGTGTGCTGCTCTGTTTGCTTGCTCCGACTTTTGGCTATCTTCGTCTCTGCCGTAAATTGCCTTCGGGCTATTTTGTTGCAGGTTCAAGCAGGTCTTTCGTTGCTTGTCAGGATAGATAAATTATCTTTCCAGTCTTGCGACTGCTGCTCCGGCAATCTTGGAGTGAAAATTTGCTTCTGATCCTAACCTCACTTTTGCTTGATCGGATCTCGATTGTTGTGGATCTTGCGCATGCTCCGGCTTCTCTCTTCTCTGCACGCTGCTATCTCTCACACCTGATTTACGCATAAGTTACCATCCGATTCATGCATGTGGTGACATCTGTGGGTTTCGTGACGGGCTACCATCTGTTACCATCGGACTGCTGTACTACTGTTTCTGGTTCTGCTCCTTGCTGCGGTCAGCAAATTGCTTATGGAGCGTGTGTGCAATAAATGCATTAAGTGTCGAAGGACGATTGCGACTGCATCGGTTGAATGTGAGTGCAAGAAGACTTTTCATCGGGATTGTGTCAAGCCGTACTCCACGTCCAAGTACGCGGACCATTGTTGTAAGGCGTTGGCCGCTTCATTGTCTCCAACACCGGCTGTGGAAATTAAACTGTCTGTAGATTCTGCTGACATGGCCACTCCTGCGATCACTGTTACTCAGCCGCAACCGCAGTCTCAGATCAAGTCTCGGAGCGATGTCTCAACCAATGATCTTTTACATCAATTGATTGAGCAGTTGAAGACGTCGGACAAACGATTTTCCGACTTTGTTGATACCCAGCGGCGTACAAATAATGAACTTTCTGCCTCAGTTAAAGCTCAGCAGCAGACAAATACTGAACTTTCTGCGTTTGTTGAGGCTCAACTGCGAACAAACAGTGAACTTTCCGCTTTTGTCGAAGCTCAGCAGCGTATTAATAGCGAGCTCAACGTTAAGCTTGATCAGTTGACTTCTATTGCGAACGATGTTGATCGTAATAGTCAACGTATTGCGAGCTTAGAGCAAAAGTGTGTTGCTCTTGCGAATGAGGTTCGTGATTCGGGTCGTGATTGGCAAAGTTCTCATTCCGTACCGCGGACTTCGTTTTGTGAAAACATGCTTATTATATCGGGTGTGCCCGCGGCAATGTCTATTACCCCCTCGGCATGTGTTAGGAATGTATTCTCGACTCTCGATGTCCCCGAGCTAGCGTGTCATATTCTTGACGTTAGGCCTGTGATTCGTAAGCCTCGGCCGGTGGCAGCTGGTGACCGGACCGTACCGGTCTCTTCGACTAGTTCACTTATTGTTACCTTGGCCTCTGGTGCGGTACGCGATGCGGTCATTTCCAGGAAGCGAGCACGACGTACGCTAAAGCAGAAGGAGGTTTGCGATAACGGCTCTGATCGGAGTGTGCATGTGAACGAGTTTCTGCCTAAGGAAAAATACGATTTGTTGCAGCGAGCTAAACGCGTTGTCAGAGAAAAGTCATATAAATATATCTGGGTAAAAGAGGGTCGCATTCGTGTCAGACACTCTGATGGTGAGCCTGTTATTCAGGTTAATTCTGAGGCTGATCTTGCAAAGCTCGTTTGACGTGCGCGTTCCGATCAGTCATTGTCTGACCAACTGTTGTCAACCGATACACATTGTAAATCTGTCTCGTCTGCTCATTTTCGCGTAGCTCAATTTAATGCCAACTCCCTTCGGGGACATATAGATTTAATTAGAGTCCATTTTGCTACTCACTTATTTCATGTCATCTCGGTATCGGAGACATGGCTACATTCGGACGTTTCTGATGCTTTGGTGGCTTTAGACGGCTATTTTTTAATCCGAAATGATCGTTTGAGTAGACGAGGTGGGGGTGTTGCCTGCTTCGTCCATAATTCGTTGAGGGTCAGAGTTATAGCCGCTTCTACGGGTGTTGACATTAACTCTCCAGAATATCTCATTATTGAAATCCGTGCACCTACTAATGAGACAGTTTTATTCGCGTCTGTCTACAGAAGACCTAAAGGTCTCCTTTTAAACGAATTCGTTGATACACTTACGAGTGTATCGCATCTATATAAAAACATAATAATTGGCGGTGACTTTAACTGTGACCTTCTCTCGACGAGTTTTGAAGCGAATTATTTACGCGAACTTATGTCGGGTATTTCGATGTTTATTGTACCCTCCGATGCCACACATCACACTGCCACTTCTGACACGTGGTTGGATGTTCTCGTGGTAGACGACAATGAAAAGATCTTAATGTTTGCCAAATCCGAATGCCCGTTCATAGCCGGTCACGATCTCATCGAGCTGTCGCTTTCACTCGGTATGTTTTTACCGATTGAGCGTAATATTTTAAGGCGCAGTTATAGAGCCATTGATGGTGATGAGTTTCGTGACCATCTTCAGTCTATCACTGAGAGTACTGATTTTCTGGCGTGCATTCGAGGGATTACTGATGGTAGTTGTGTCGAGCTTCTCGACTGGCCGAGAGTTTCTGGTGTTGAGGGACTCTGCGCGGTGCTGTCTGATACTTTGCTTGGGTCGCTTGATGTTTTTGCTCCTGAGCGGGTATTTGTTATCAGGAAGCCCCCTGCACGGTGGCTCACGGTCGAACTTAAGACCAGGCTTTGTATGCGTAATCAGCTATACAAGCAGGCAAAGCGCTCTAATAGTTTGCTTGGTTACGCCACTTATAGACTTTTTCGTAATCGGCTTAATATTGATATAAGGCGTGCCAAAAGCGAGTTTCAATTCAATTCTCTTAAAAACATCACTGATCCTGGTAAATTGTGGAGAGAACTGGCTCGTTTGGGTCTTGTTAAGTCATCCTTAGTTTCTCCTTTACGTTTTTTTACTCCTGATCAATTAAACTCTTTTTACGTTTCAGTTTCTAACGCTCAGTCGCCTTGCTTGTATGCTGACTTTATTTCCGCCATGGCTCCAGTTGCTCGTCCATCTCAGCGCCCAGAGTTTGTTTTCTCCGATATAACGCCTGGCATGATTCTTAAGCTCATTTCTGTTGGACCACTTCACTCTTATGCGTCGGGTTCTGATGGAATTCCGCTTTATGTTTTGCGTATTGCTTGGCCTACGATTTCAACGTATATTACCGCTCTATTTAACCGCTCATTGGAAACATCTATATTTCCGTCTCAGTGGAAGCGGGCGCTTATCCGCCCTCTCTCGAAGATTCGTACTCCACTGTCGCCGTCTGACACGAGACCGATAGCCAATCTGCCTGAACTCTCTAAGACACTTGAGAGGATTGTCGCCTCACAAATTACTGACTACTTGACTGAACATAGTATTTTAAATTCTAGACAGTCCGCATATCGACCGGGTCACAACACTCAGTCTGCACTTCTACGTGTCAGCGATGATATTAGAGAGGGGATTGATAATAGACTTATCACAATTATGATCCTCTTTGATTTCAGTAAGGCATTTGACACGGTTCCACATCTGCGCTTGCTCATCAAGCTTAAGGAGATTGGTTTCTCGGACGCTGTCATCACTTGGATATTTTCTTACTTAACCGGCCGTTCTCAGGCTGTAGTCGATGATGCGGGTAACTTCTCTGATTGGCTATCTACGTCCTCTGGTGTCCCTCAGGGCTCCGTGCTTGGCCCATTATTATTCTCTCTATTTATCAACGACATTGGTCGCGTCTTGTTGCATTCACAACACATGATGTTTGCTGATGACATTCAAGTGTATCTCTCGTGCTCTCCCACCGAAATTTGTCACGGTTTGGAGTTGATTTCTATAGACGCGAATGCTATTTTTGATTATGCCGAGTCTAACGGTCTCAAACTGAATCCTGCCAAATCTAAGGTGCTTGTTTATGGCAGTCAAGCTTATGTTAAGGATATTGATTATAATCTTTTACCGCCAATTATTGTAAACCAAGTCCCTCTTCCTTTTGTGAGTGAAGTGAGGAACTTGGGCGTTGTATTTACGTCTACTCTTTCTTGGAGGAAACACGTTTTGAATGTCTCGCAAAGGGTCCATTATGCACTGCATAAACTAAAATTCAACAGAAATTCACTTTCCACCGAATTGAGAACTAAATTAGTGATGACCTTGATTATGCCTCATATAGATTACTGTTGTCTTGTATACCACGGCTTAAGTAGCGAGTTGAACACCAAACTGCAGAGACTAGTAAACTGCTGTATTAGATTTATTTTCGATCTAAGGCGAGATGAGCATATTACGCCATACAGACGTCGATTGAGATGGCTTTCGGTGGAAAATAGAAGGTTATATTTTCTCGGTTGTCAGATGTATCGCATCCTTTTTCTACACTCTCCATCGTACCTGAGCGAGCTCTTCACCCTTCTTGACCCATCTCTGAGAAGATCTGATCGCCTTGCTACCCTGGCGGAAATATTTCTACAAAATTTAAAAAATAATAAAAGTGTGCTACAAAAAACTACAAAATATAATTGCCAGAATCTACTAAAATCTACATGAATTTAAGAAGTGCTACAAAATTCTACATAAAAATGCTAGAATTGGAACACTTTTGTAAATTTTTGTATTTTTTTAGTGGATCCTGATCTATAAATTTTTCGGTGAAACTACGTCAAACTACAACTAATATACTGATATTGTTTTCAATGTCGAAAACAGTTAAAAAAAATTTTAATTTGATTTTTGTTGTCTTTATAAGGAATTATATTATAATATACTATGACACTGTGTATGTGTACAGCCGCGTGTCTGCCTGAAAAAACCCGCTCTCTCAGGCGGTCACCCATCCGAGTGTGGTACCACGACAACGTCGCTTAACCTTTTTGATGAATGGACTAGTGGTGATCCTCTGACTCTGATGCTTCCTTCTTGCTTATACTCATATATTACACATCTTTATAGTGTTTCTACAATTGAAAATCTACAATTTAATAAAAATAATACAAAAATCTACAAATAATAAAAATTTGAGAATCAACAAAATCTAAAAATATTAAAACATCTGCTTACTTGTAGAATACTACAATTATTTATAAATGACTATAGAAACTACCACAATTTACATATCGTAAAACTATGCAAATTAGAATCTAATCCTGTTTTTAGTTTCTCATAAAATATTACAATTTTGTACGAATAGTAACAAATACCGATTTGCTTGTACAGCTCAAAAATCTATTACAATTATGGCTAATTAAAATTTTTACTTTTTAGTTAAATGTTACAAGTTTTTACACAAATTTTCCAAAATTCATCTATTATTAATAACTTCTTTATTCGCAGAAGTCAAAATACTTATGTTTTTATTTTCGTGTAGTCTGTTGTAAAGTCCAATAGAAAAATACATAAATGTACAATTTTTTACCTATATAAATTTCTGATTTGTGAATGGTTGTAATTTTGGATAAAATACTACAAGATCCTACAGAAAACGACAAAATTCTTAAGCCTTTTACAACTCGTGAATTTATGAAAAACTACATAAATTTGTTTTTTTTAGATGTTTATGAGATACTACAATTTTACATGGAAATTAACAGACCTTCAACCAAACTTTCAACCTTTCCATGGAAAATTGTAGTATCTTATAAAAATCTAAAAAAGCGAATACATGTAGATTTTCATGGATTCACGATTCGTAAAAGGCTAAGAATTTTGTCGTTTTCTATAGGACCTTGTAGTATTATATGCGAAATTATAATCATTTACGAGTAAGAAATTTAATTAGGTAAAAAATTGTACGTTTGTGTACTTTTCTATTAGGTCTTACAGCAAACTATACGAAAATAAAAACATAAGTATTTTGACTTCTGCGAATAAAGAAGTTATTAATAATACATCAATTTTGGAAGATTTGTGTAAAAACTTGTAACATTTAACTAAAAAGTACAAATTTTAATTAGCCATAATTGTAGAAAATTTTTGAGCTGTACAAACAAATCGGTATTTGTTACTATATTTGTACGAAGTTGTAGTATTTTATGAGAAACTAAAAACTGAATTGGATTCTAAGTTGCACAGTTGAACGATACGTAAATTGTGGTAGATTTCTATAGTCATTTATAAATAATTGTGGTATTCTACAAGTAAACAGATGTTTTAATTTATTAAGATTTTGTTTCTTCTTAAATTTTTAAAATTTGTAGATCTCTGTACTATTTTTTATAGAATTGTTGTTTTTCATGAAATACTACTTGCAATAATTTCTTGATTTGAGAACATTGTAATTTGTGGTACTATTTCGTAGATATTTCTACAAAAAAATAACTATTTCTACAAAAAATTAAATATTTCAACAAAAATGTACAAATTTCTATTTCTAGTCAAATTTTGTAGTTATTCATAGAAATTTTTTCCGCCAGGGTACCTCATCACAATCCTTCCATATTCCGTCTTGCAGAACTGCTATGTACATGCACTCCTTTCGACTTTCTTCAATGCGTTTCTGGCATACTCTTCCTAGCAACATAACATCAGCAGACACTTTTTCATCCTTTAAAGACCTTCTCCGCTTGTTTTTACTTGCATCAGAATCTATTTGATACTCTTAGCCATCTTATGTTAATCACTTTAATTGTGCAAAGTTACTGTTGTCTAGTCAGACTTCTTGTCTACCGCGTTATATATATATATTGTTTCTTGCTTTAGTTTAGGTTAAGTTGCGGATTATGGTTCTTGCTTTTTCTTTTAGTTTATATTTTAGTTTTAAGTTTTACATTTGTATGCAACATATTTGTAACTTCTTTTCTTTCTACTACTCGGCTACCATTATGTTACATTCTAAGTCTTTTGTTAATTGTATCTTTGCCCTTTAGCCTCGGCTTGGGCATAATAAACTCAATCAATCAATCAATCTCTCCCCCCTCTCTCTCCCCTTCTCTCTCCCCCTCTCTCCCCCTGTCTCCCCTCTCTCTCCCCCTCCTCTTCCTCTCTCTCCCCCTCCTCTCTCCCTCTCTCTCTCCCTCTCTCTCCCTCTCTCTCTCCCTCTCTCTCTCCCTCTCTACTCAAGTCGCGTGAGATTCGTGATTATATACTTAGAGTCATGCGCCGTAAACGTCGACTTATTATCAACGAGGTTTTCTCAAGTGATGTCCCTGGACACATATATGTAAATGAACTCCTTCCTACTGACACTTATAAATTGTTGCGCCAAACGCGAGTTAGGGCCAAGCAGTTACTTTACAACCATGTATGGTGCACGAACGGGATGATTTTTGTCCGGAAGGTGCATGGCCAGCCTCCCATATTGATTACTTCTGAGGCTGATTTAGCAGGGCTTCAATGACCCTCGGCTGATGCTGGCTATGTTCCTTCTGCTTCCATGACCTGGCCTTCTACATATGCACATGCGAGCCTCTCCTTTTCACCACGATGAATTATTTATGATTTATAAGCTTCTTCACACACTTTATGTTCAACATTATAATCGTTTTATGCTTAAGTAAGTTCTACATAGGTCTAGTTTACGTGGTTATACTTGTTCTTTTGTTTGAGAGAGCACAATAACTGAATTTCGTTGATTTTCAATTCTTCAGCAGTATTTCAGATAATTTTACTTTTTTCAACGAAATTTTGGTTATATGACGCAACATTACTATATTAGTTATGTATATTCAAACGTCTTTCACTCGAATTATTTTGTCTTATGATAAGTCGTGAAGCATTGGCTAAAGTGGAAATAGTATTACCTTTTGCTTAATTGTCATTATTATCTTCATTGTTTCCACTTTTGCTTTCTGCTCTATTGTTGTTATCACACTGCGTCTTGTATCTTTAAGTTTAAACATATTCTAACTTCTGTCTTTTGTACTTCGCTCTTGCTTATTTCATATATATCTTTGTATAATTCACTATTTGCCTAAAGTCTTGACTATGGCATAATAAAAATCAATCAATCAATCAATCTCTCTCTCTCCCTCTCTCTCCCTCTCTCTCTCTCCATCGAGATTTTCGCTCTTTTAATCCTGAAACTTTCTGGAACGAACTGGAGGAATACGACTGGAGTTCTGTTTTCACCGTGGATGACATAGACAGCAAGGTTAGCATCCTAAATGACTACCTCCTAAAATGCT